>JASDQU010736473.1:183319-204044 GCA_032191745.1 Picea mariana
AGTGGTGTAGTGGGGTTCTCAGGGGATTCTTGAGGCAATGGTTCTTCCACTGGTGGAATGTTGACGTGAGGGGATGCTTCAGTGGGAGGAATGGTGTATCTGGTATCTGTACCATTAGAAGATACTACACACACTTGTGTTGAAGGGTGTAGGAGGGGTTGTAATACCCCAAGGACATTCCCCCAATTATATTATGTATTGTAATCATGTTTATAGGCTGGTGAGTCGAGTATTGATAAGCTGGTGGGCTTATGTGTTTATTAGGCCGGAGAGCCTAAGTGTTAAGGCCATGAGCCTGATTTTTGTATATGTAATTATGCAGATCATTAATATAATATATAAACATCGCTGCGTGCTGCCGGACCATGAATAAAGAGTGATAGGGGACTAGGATTCCATAGAATGGGTAAGGGAGAGGGGGTTGAAAGGTTGGAAGAGGGGCTAAGTTTGAGGGCTTAAGTCCTTGAATAATAATTTATTATTGTTCCAAAGTGGTGTGAAAGGTATATTTTTTTATCCTAAGTTCCTCGAAAAAGGGAATGCATACTTGATGGAGTGCATGTAGCTTCATGGGTGACATGTGTTATCCTAGGCACATGCAATTTAACCCAAGAATGGAGCCATGATGGGGGTTCATCCTTCATTCTTCCATCTGCGGTCTGAACCGTGTTACCTCTACGTCTGATCACTGCATACCTCACACAGCTTTGAAACCCAAAACTGTGAGACCTCTGTGATCGACTGGTGTATTCTCGTGAATTTAGTCTAGTCTTTGTGTTTGGCCTCCATCATCGACCTCTGCATAATTTCCTTTTCACACATCTGAAAAATAGTGGAAAACCCATGGATTAAGCTATGTCTCTTGTGTGTCCTATGAACCTGGTTTATCCATTCTGCAAATCCAAGTTCGTGCTTAACTATTTGGGTCGTTGTCTTCTGTGAAACTTGAGCATAATGCAATTGTCTATGTGTTGGCCCTTGACCAAGTTTTGGGAGATCCTTGGTCAAGTTGACCTATTTTGGGACTTCGACAGCCTGTCGAAGATGGAGCGCAAGACGAAGCAGGATCTCGACCCCTTTTTGGGTCCTTTTTGGGATTTGGGAATATGTAACAGGAATGGGATGTCGGCCCATGGGTTTACCCATGTTTAGGCCTATTTTTTATGTATAAATAGAAGGCTAGGCAAGGTAATAAGTAGTTGAATAGTGCGCAAGTGTTGTGCAAGTTGGATAAGTGCTAAGAGTGGGATCTGTGTGATCAAGAAGTGTAAGGCTTCGTGCATACTGTGTGAGACTTATAGAGCCAAGTGAAAGTCATTGTAAGAGACTGTGGAGAGATTTGTGCTATAACTCAAGGAAGGAGGATCTAGTGAGTTGCAGAGATCTCCTGTCTTATGTGGAGTAAGGGTTTTGAGGCTCTGTGCATTTAACCCATTGAAGAAGCTAATAAAGAAGATTTTGTGGACGTAGCCCCAAGGTGGGGGTGAACCACGTAAATACTGTGTTATTCTGCTCTATGTGATGTTTTGATATGTTTATGTGTTATGTGCTAAGTGCTTTGATATAGATAGCTAGATCTATTTATTCTTTGTGCTTATGATGAATCTGGATGCTAGATCTAACATTTGTGAACCTTCTTAGTGCTTGAATCTGCTAGATCTGATCTAATTCCTTTGCTAAGTTCTTATATACATTAGATTAGGGTGAATGTTGCGATGCTCTGTTTTCGATGCAAAGTAGATATTGGTTAGATAATGATGAAATAACAGTGCTAAGTTCTCTATTAAGTATTATAATCAAAGATCTGTGTCCCAGCTAAGGTTGTAGACACCTGAGTCCTACAACCATCCCTGCCTCTACCTCGGGTGAGACTTCATCTACTTCGCAGGTGTTTCCGAAAGGGCCGATAGTTAGGGTTTTGTTGGTGTGCTGTTGTAGCCTTGAGCCCTGGGTCTACCCCTATGCCAAAAAATGGGTCTGAACCTCTAAGAGACACAATAAATCGAGACAACATACCTAGATATTTTGAGTACACCTTGATCACTATGTACCTCTCGAAGGGGATATACGAAGTTCGAGCAGACCAAGATAAGATTGCACCGTTGAAGTTTAGCGACTTCAACCTCGAAGATCGAAAAATTTACAATATGCTCGTCCCACATAAGTACCTGAACCTGACTAAGGGGAAGAATTCAAAGATAATCCCCTAGTTGTGGACCCATAACCTCGCGTAGTCTACCCTACTCAATGTCATGAATATTCCTCACTTCGGATGACACCAGGAGGTGAATGCATGCATCAAGATACTGCTGTCCTGTTACCAAGGAGGTTATTTGTGTCTAAAATGTCGTATAACAGTTGATCCGACGCTGATCAATCGGATCATGGGGTTAAGTATGCAAGGACCTGATCCACAAGATTTTTATCCAGGAAAAGCCACGGATCGCGCTCTAGCACATCGGATCAAGGAAACTTATGGAGATGTCGAGAAGGGAATGCGAGGCTACAAGGTATATTCTATCCAGAGTGGTACATTGTGCCTCTCATGTCAATTGATTGCAGGGAAGTTAGTACAAAAAAATCGACCCACCCAAGTCACTGGTTTTGTAGTCGACCTCGCAGGGAAGTGCGCAGAAGGAATTTAGATGAAATGGGCGAAGTACCTGGTGAACCAATTAGAAGTCGACTGCAGAGAAGCCCAGGATCAAGGGTACAAATTTCATTTTAGCTGGCTATTGATCCTGATCTCTTTTATTTCATTGGATATGCTGGAAGGTGCAACCTTCCTAGACATCGAGCCTTTCGAACCACTGGCCGCAA
The DNA here is from genome assembly GCA_032191745.1 of Picea mariana. Lineage (NCBI taxonomy): Eukaryota > Viridiplantae > Streptophyta > Pinopsida > Pinales > Pinaceae > Picea > Picea mariana. Next base: position 186,140 of record JASDQU010736473.1, read on the forward strand.
AGTTCAGTACACTGTGGTACTCAAGCGATATGAATAAATAGTGGAATTCCAATGATATTTTTCATACCTATTACAACCAGATGAAGAAAACCATCCAGTATGAACCTCAAACCACTCCGAACACTCTACATTGGTTCAGGCCCTTGATGAAGTTCATTATAGACCGAGATTTTATTTACATCATAACGCACATTGATAAACACAAGAAACAACTCCAATCCTACTATAAGATAATGAAGGAGCACTTGGAGGAGATCACCAAGGACTGGTTGATGGACCTCCTCATTCCAGCAGACCCCGCGGAGATACCTGACATCGACAGCCCAAAAAATCCACAGGATACACTCGGACCTAGAAAGACAAAGAAAACTGAAGAGGTTCAATATTTAGACAGTTCATTTGTGAAGACTTCTTCCAACTCACCAGAGAAAGGAGGTGATGGTGAAGAGTGGAATGAGAAAGAGGTTGAACAAAAATAGGTTGATGAGGCTGATCCCCTGAAGAAGAGGAAAGGTTCACCTCTGAAACCTTCCTCTTGGAAGAAAGTGAAGGCCACCATGACCAAGATGTAGACCGTCCTCACCTCTGATGAATTTGACTTCCTCATAGCAGTCCTACAATATAATTCGATGGAAATAGTAGAGAAACAAGAAGCAAAGCAAGAGGAGTTGTATGATCGAATCGAGATTGAACTCCGAGGGGTACAATAAGCCCTACAATCCAGCCGCGTAGTCCCCACTATGCTGGGAGAGCCAGAATTGGGAGATGAGCCAGCTCAACTCCACCACTTAGCCGATACATTCGAAGCTCGTCTTCAATGAGCACAAAAAGAAACAATGCAAGCCACCCAAAATTTGACACAAGTACAAGGGGTACTAGTAGAGAAACATAGTGCTGTAGAAGGAGAAAATATTTCTCTCCTAGCGAAGTTTGATGAAGAAAAATCCTATCTACAATAAGAAAAGGAAAAGTTTCTCGCGGAGAAACTCAAAGTAAAGGAAGTAGTCAACAGAGCACTTTGCTCTATGAAAGTCGTAGAAGTAAAGGCCGAAGAGAGATTTCCCCAACAAATTGCGCAACTTGAAGAAGTGATCCAACAACTACAACAATGCATAACAAATTTGGAGCTACACGCAGTACCCAAGACCCCTCAATATGTAAGAAACCAAAGGGAAGCAATCACTAGGAGCGCAGTTGAAAGGCTCAAGGCTCTTACCCTAGAATGTAAGCATCTCATTGATCACAATGCTCTAACATATGAATGACTCGCTGAGAGCCCATAATTAAGAGCACTAGAGTTTCAACTCCAAGAGGCAAAGTATCAAGACAAAAAGATACAAGCGCAACTAAAGTCCCTGCCAGCTATGGAAAGAATGAAGCGCTCCCAAGAGAAACACACTGCACAAAAAAAAATCCATACTATCCAGAGCAGAGTTATGGAGATAACTCAGAAAATCCAACCTGTGCAAGATAAGGCCTATCAGTTGTTTACAGAGGTAGAAGGCCAAGGAGCAGAGTTAGAGTAGGTTGTCACTACAACAGAATAGTGTCTAGAGGAACCTATCAATGATGTAGTCATCCATGAGTTCATTGAAACGGAGGTCATAGAACAACAACAAGTCGAAGTAGCTTGAGCCAAGCACGAGGCGTTCAAAGTAGAACTAGTTAGACCAGAGTGACTCAGGATGAGACACAGGTGAGTGTTGGGGGCCTGTTGGCCCTTGACCAATTTTTGGGAGATCCTTGGTCAGGTTGACCTATTTTGGGACTTTGAAAACCTATCGAATATGGAACGCAAGATGAAGAAGATATCATTGGATATCGACCCCTTTTCGGGTCCTTTTTGGGATTTGGGAATATGTAGCGGGAATGGGATGTCGACCCATGGGTTTACCCATATTTAGGCCCATTTTGTATGTATAAATAGAAGGCTAGGCAATGTAAGAAGTAGTTGAATAGTGCGCAAGTGTTGTGCAATTTGGCTAAGTGCTAAGAGTGGGATCTGTGTGATCAAGAAGTGTAAGGCTTAGTGCATACTGTGTGAGACTTGCAGAGCCAAGTGCAAGTCATTGTAAGAGACTGTGGAGAGCTTTGTGCTGTAATGCAAGAAAGGAGGATCTAGCGAGTTTCAAAGATCTCCTATCTTATGCGGAGTAGGGGTTTTGAGGCTCTGTGCATGTAACCCATTGAAGAAGATAATAAAGAAGAAGAGTTGGTGGACGTAGCCCCAGGGTTGGGGTGAACCACGTAAATAATGTGTTATTCTTCTCTGTGCGATGTTCTGATATGTTTATGTGTTATGTGCTAAGTGATTTGATATAGATAGCTAGATTTGTTTATGCTTTATGCTTATGATGAATCTGGATGCTAGATCTGACATCTATTAACCTTCTTAGTGCTTGAATCTGCTAGATCTGATCTAATTCCTTTGCTAAGTTCTTATATACATTAGATCAGGGTGAATGCTGCGATGCTATGTTTTCTCTGCGGAGTAGATATTGGTTAGATAATGATGAACTAATAGTGATAAGTTCTCTATTAAGTGTTATAATCACAGATCTGTGTCCTAGATAAGGTTCCAGACACCTGAGTCCTGCAACCACCCCTGCCTCTATCTCAGGTGAGACTTCATCTGCTTCATAGGTATTTTCGAAAGGGCCGGTAGTTAGGGTTTTGTTGGTGTGCTATTGTAGTGTTGAACCCTGGGTTTGCCCCTGTGCCAACACTATGCTGCGTGTGTTTTAACTGTGGGTTGTTGTGGCCACGCAGTCCCTTGGATGAGTTTGATTGGCTACCATCATCCATTCCTTGCTGAGCCATATTGTGGTCCTCCTTGTGCTAGAACGGAGCTAAAGAAGTAGGTTGTCAGGCCTGTGTGCAACACTCTCTCTAGGTGAGGAAGTGCGTGGAGGAAGTGAGAACTCCTGGAAGGGGTCCTATAGCTGCCATAGAGCTTGGAGAATTCCAKTCTGGCATGTTGCTAAAGCCCAAGGAAAGGGAGGTTTAGCGACCGAAGGACTGTTTTGGTGATAGTGAAGGTGTATACTCTTGGGGTGGGACAGGCATGTGGGGAATGAGAGTATGYGAGAAGTGGGCATAAGTGTCTCCTGGGAGAGAATCCTTCTTCATAAACTGTGTGTCTTTCTGTTGACCTTTCCTTGCTTAGGATTCCCTTTCCCCATGGAGCTTAGTCCCAGCTCAGGGGTGACCTACTGTTGAGAGTGATGAGTAGAGAGGTCTAAGGCTGGGAGGTTCATGGAAGGTCTGCACACAATTGGTGGTGTTACACCCGTTTAAAAGATAAGTATTAATTATGTAATTAATTTATATGTGATGCATGTTTGTGTCTTGAAATGTTATCATGTATTCCATTGCAAGTTTGAATTGCTATTAATTATGTTTAAGTATGTATGACAACAATAAATCCATGTTAAATATGTTAATTTGATTTAATGCATATTCTTTATAAATATATGTGTATATGTTCCGCATAGTAGCATTGCCCGATAGTGGGGATGATGGCCAGGGACAACACAATATGGTATTGGAGCCATAGTTTCAACACTGAACCTGGATGGGCTAGATAAGTGGTCTTTGGACACAAGGTTTCAAGTGGAAATGGTGTTCAAAGGAACCAATTTCGAACCTTAGAGTGTTTCTGAGTGCCAAGGGGTTACTTGGTTGTGTTACGAAGCTTAGGAGGAGTAGGGGTAGAATAAAACCATAGCTGATGTGGTATTTGACCATAGAGAGAGAGAGTTCAACATTTGGGGTGTTGGAGCTATAGGATCGATTGGGAAAAGGAGAGTCTTTTACGACCGTCAGATCCGAAGAAGGTGCAATAAGGTTATCCTAGAATCCTTTTGGAGTTCGGCAATTAGGAGAAGCAGAATGCACTGAGGCATAAACTCCTGAAGGAGATATACACTGTAGATCATAGGAAAAGAGCTTGAACATTAGATTCATTTCCAGAAAGACAAAGGAAAATCACTTCGGAGGAGTTCTAGTGTGGAGTGTGACACACTCCCGAAGTTCCGAAGTAGATCGAAATGGTCCGTTGCGAAGGAAACATGTTAAGAGATCATGTACTTTGGGTGGAAGTACTTTGTGAGGAGGCAAGTGCTGTGAGTATGAAACTCCCGAAGGATGAAGTGCTGAAGTTACTCATAGCCATTGATCGTGAAGGAGGACACACATTGGTAGATTGTGAACTCCGGGAGAAAGTGCTCCAGGAAAAATCGAGCATAGAGGAGTTGAAACTCCTGAAGTCCAAAGCCCGAAGTTTCAAAGTGAAAGGATAGATGTGGTGGGGTCGAATGACATTGCCTGGGGTGACGTGGAACTTTCTAGGTGTACCACGTGGCATCGCCTTAGTTGGTGACAGATGTACTATGTGGGGCCTGAGGTTACATAACGTAGTTAAAGGTCGGAGGACCGACAATGCCGTTGATCACGATACATCAAGATAAACGACCAGGAGACATTTCGGGGACCCAATTTGCATGAAATATAATTCTCCAAGGTGGTCCTGCAATCCAAACCACGGTTTCACTGAGAGGTTACGTGTCATCATTAGAATAACTACGGGATGAAAGGAGGGTTGGTCCAAACCAACGTTGCATGCCCCCGCAATTGGGAAAGCGTTAAGTGATGTGTCATAATAACGTCACCTAAGGTGATGTGGGAGTGTTCAGAGATTAATGGTTTGGGGTGTGCGAATGTGAAATCTTATGAAGACTCGAAGTCCCAAAACTTAGATTCCTGAGGTTCCATAGTGTGTGTCAGCCGTCGGAGGCTGAGTAGAAATGGACTATTGATCCTCTCTACTACGCGAGTTCAGTAACTCGGAACATTGAGTGATTGTCATATTGCGCTTTGAAAATTTACGAGGTCGAAGGCCCGAGTACATGCTTATTGATATAGAGCTTGGTCACGACCCATGGTTGCGTGGGTTGGGGATTGAGAGAAATGGGCTATTGCTCGAAAAATTAGCAGAGCAGAGCTCCAAAAGAAGAAATCTTCAGGGATTCTTAATTGAAAGAGAATCACAAAGAATGAAAACCGAACATTTTCTTGAATCATATTTTTTTATGAATGCTATGGGATTTGTTAAGGAATGATGACCTGAAAAATTCCAGTTGTCTGCACATTGTGTTTGTATAAGTTTAAGGAGTGCCAGAACTGAATAGAGTTGCCACTGAGTGAAATAAATGGAGGAGACACATAATGCTTCCAGTTTAGAGAATGAAGCAAAAGGAATCGATGTTCATTTTGAAGTTGAAGGGTCGAACTCCAATGGGCATGGAGAAGAGATAGATAAGGAAGAGAATATGATGAAAATCATTGAAAGATTGCAGAAAGATGACCAAACTCACCGAGAAGAAAGAAGAAAGATCATGAAATCTAAGGAACAACAGGGAGAATTCAACTTAAATTTGATGAAGAGTCTGTAGAGAATAGAAAAGAAGTTGAACAAGGAGAGAGACTCGAGAAAAATAGGGAGTCACCAGACTTCCGAGGGAAGAAGATCAAGGAGTGTTGGTAGACACCATCATCACTCCCAAGGTAACTCCAAGAGGAGGGCACATAGTAGTTCAAGCCCATATCCTACTAGAAAGCACAGGATATATGGAGTGGATGAACTGAAGGGAGAAATGAACAAGATTAAGCCTCCTATGTTTGATGGAGAACATAAGAAGGAGAAAGATGCCGAGACATGGTTACTTGGCATGAGGAAATATTTCCAACTGCATAATTATTCCTCTCATGCATAAGGAAGAATTGCGATGTATCAATTGAAAGGAAAAACATCCATGTGGTGGGATCAACTTGTGCAGGTGCAACACATTAGAGAGAAAGATATCACTTGGAAATAATTCAATAGATATTTCGAGAAGAAATACTTGACTAAAAGATATTATGATAGAAAGATGAAATATTTCTTTGAACTCAAGCTGGGAAACATGACCATTGATGAATACGAATGAAGGTTTTTGTAATTACTGAAGTATGTTCCAATAATCAAGGATGAGACTCTCAAGATTCAAAGGTATCTGAGTGGACTGCCACCTTCCACTGGGGACAAGTTTGGTATGATGACCCAAAAACTATGGAATAAACTATAAGAAGAGAGAAATTATTATATGAGCAACAAAGAGAGAAGCCTACTTTCTAGAAGTCTTGGGAAGACAAGAAGAAATTCAAGGTGGATCAGAGGAAGAAGGGATCTAAGCCACCCTTTTTCAGGAACAATCCTCAAGGATAGTTAGGTTTTAGAGAGCCCGAAAAGGCTGAAGTAGGTGGGAAATTTCCAAGGAAGACACCTATGGAATGTTGGGGTTGTAAAGGAAACCATAGGTATAGAGATTGCCCCCACATAAATGATAAAGTGAGAGATGTCCACAATGTACAACAGGCCGAAACAATGGAGGACATGGGAAGTAGAGTTCCAAGGATCTATGCAGCCCTGGCCAACAAGAAAGATGAATATAAGTCACACATGATTGAAGTGGAAGGTATGATAAAAAACCACGCCTTTACTATTTTAATTTATTTAGGGGCTATCCATAGTTATATATATCCTAGAGTGGTTGAAAATTTTCAATTTTCGAGAAGAAAACATGAAAATTCTTGGTTAGTGAAGATGGCTACATGAACCAAGAGAAAATTCACTAATTTGGTTAAGTTCTGTCCTGAGGACATGAATGGACTGAGCACAAAGGCTGAATTAAATGTTCTGCCTTTAGGTTCTTATGACTGTCTAATTGGGATGGATTGGTTGGACCAACACCATGCCATCTTGGACTGTCAGAACAAGGCATTCACTTGCCTAGATGAGGAAGGAAATCATAAAATAGTCCAAGGAATTCCCAGAGTTGTTTCTATCATAGAAATCTCAGAAATGTAGCTAAAGAAGTGCTACAGGAAAGGTTGTTAATTATTTGCAGCCCATGTGGAGGAAGAATCTAAGGATGAGATCTCAAAGATTGAAGATCAAGTGGTACTAAAAGAGTTTTAATATGTATTTCAGGAGGTACCCAAACTACCTCCGAAAAGAGATATTGACTTCTCAGTAAACTTGATGCCTGGAGCAGCTCCAGTGTCGAAATCTCCTTACAGAATGAGTATGCCAGAGCTGAAAGAGCTGCAATTGCAACTTGAAGAGATTCTGAAGAAGGGGTACATACACCCAAGTGTGTGACCTTGGGGAGCCCCGGTTCTATTTTTGAAGAAGAAGGATGGGACGCCGAGATTGTGTATTGATTTCAGACAATTGAACAAAGTAACTGTAAAGAACAAATATCCTCTTCCGAGTATTGATGACCTCTTTGATCAGTTGAAGGATGCAAAGATATTTTCAAAGATAGACTTTAGGTTGGGATATCACCAGGTAAGGATAAAGGATGAAGACATCAACAAGACCGCCTTTAGAACAAGGTATGGTAATTACGAGTTCACAGTGGTTCCGTTTAGACTGTCGAATGCACCCGTTGTTTTTATGTGCCTGATGAATGGTGTATTTAGGGACTATCTAGACAAGTTTGTCATAGTCTTCCTGGATGACATTCTGGTGTATTCCAAGTTAGAGGAAGAGCATTAACAACATTTGAGGATGGTGCTACAAGTGCTAAGAGAGCACCAACTGTATGCCAAGTTGAGAAAGTGCTCGTTTTATCAGGAGCAAATCCATTACTTGGGGCATATTATTTTGAAGGATGGGATAGATGTATATCCCAAGAAGATTGAAGACATCAGAGAATGGTAAGCTCCAAAGAACATGATGGAAGTTAGATCCTTTATGGGTCTAGCTAGTTATTACAGAAGGTTTATCATAGGGTTTTCGAGGATAACTCACCCTATCACTTCCTTCCAAAGGAAGGAGAAGAAATTTTAGTGGACAAAGGAATGTGAGAGAAGCTTCCTGCAATTGAAGAAACTGTTAACCAATGCTCCAATATTGAGGATTGTAGATCCGAATGAATACTTTGTAGTGTGCATAGATGCATGCAAAGAAGGACCGAGAGGAGTCCTCAGTTAGAATGGATTCGTAATCTGTTATGAATCTAGAAAGTTGAAAGAGAACGAAAAGAACTATGCCACTCATGATTTGGAGTTGGAAGCCATAGTACATGCTCTATACAAATGGAGACATTACCTCATGGGAAGGAGTTTCGAACTAAGAAAAGACCATAACGATCTGAAGTATTTGTTTGATCAGACAACCTTGAACGCTAGACATAGTAGGTGGCTGGAGTTTCTCTGTGAGTATGATTTTGATATCAAGCATATCAAAGGGAAGGAGAATAAATTCGCTGATGCACTCAATAGGAGAGTACATGAATTACATGCTAAAACCATTAGCATGTACCAAACTGATATTAAAAGCAAAATTTTGGAGGTTCAAAATACAGATTTGTAGTACATGGATTTGGTAGCAAAGCTACAACAAGGTAAGATTCCACAGAAAGTGGAGAATTATAAATTGGAAGTCGATGGAATACTTTTGTACAAGAACATAATTTATGTACCTAATGTCCAGGACTTGAAACTTATGATTTTGAATGAAATGCATAATGTGACTTATGTTGGGCACCCTAGATATCAGAAAACTGTGGCAGAATTCAAGAGCCATTAATTTTGGCCAGGTATGAAGAAAGACATTGTTGAACACATCGTCATATGTATGGAGTGTCAGAAGGTTAACACTGAGCACAGGCACCCAACAGGGTTGCTGCAGCCTTTACCCATTCTTGAGTGGAAGTGGGAAGTAGTGACAATGGATTTCATCACAGGATTTCCCAGAGCCAACAAGCAACATGATTCAATCATGGTGGTGGTGGAGAAGATTATGAAATTTGGCCATTTCATTCCATTAAAGACTACTCACAAGGCAACGAATGTTGCCGACATATTTATGAAGGAAGTGACACGATTTCACGGTATTCCCAAGACAATTGTGTTTTACAGAGACCCAAATTTTACCTCAAATTTATGGAAAGGGTTATTCAAGGTGTTCAGAACTAATCTGAACTTTAGCAAAGCCTATCATCCTGAGTTTGATGGGCAGACAAAGTGGATGAATCGAGTAATAGAAGACATACTAAGGATGTATGTGATGGACAAACCATAGAAATGGGAAGACTACCTACACTTGGTAGAATTCACCTACAATAATGGGTATCAAGCATCTTTGAAGATGAGTCCATTTGAAGCACTTTATGGAAGAAAGTGAAATACTCCAGTAAGTTGGGATAATCTAGCTGATAGGGCAATAATTAAGCCAGAGTTTCTCAAGGAAATGGAAGAAAAAATGCTAAAAATTAAGCATAATTTAAAGGTTTCCCAAGAAAAGAAGAAAAGTTATGATGATAAAAACAGAACCCACAAAGAGTTTAAAGTGGGAGAGCATGTTTTCCTGAAAGTGAAAGCTAATAGAAGTTCTTTAAAGCTTGGAAACTGTGCCACTTGGCAACCAAATTTTGTGGGCCATTTGAAATCCTAGAAAGGATTAGGCCAGTTGCATATATGATTGCATTACCTACATCCATGACTGTACATAATGTGTTTCATGTTTCATTGCTTAAGAAATGTATACCTGATGCTAATCATGTAATTGATTGGAATTTGATTCAGGTGGAGCAAGAAGGTGTCCTGCAAGTGCATCTTGTGCGCATATTAGACTGGAAAATAAAACAACTCCAAAATTGATCCATAGGGCTTGTAAAGGTCCAGTGGACATGGTATGGTCCTGGGGATGTGACATGGGAGCATGAGGATGCTATGTGGGCATAATACCCACATCGTTTTGAAAATTTTAAAAATCTTGTTGATGCTGTGTAAAAGTTGCACTGAGGACAATGTAAAAATAAAGGGAGGGGATTGTAATACCCCAAGGACGTGACCCAGTTATATTATGTATTTTAATCATGTTTATAGGTTGGTGAGCTTATTATTGATAAGATGGTGGGATTATGTGTTTATTAGGCCGAAGAGCCTAAGTGTTAAGGCCATGAGCCTGATTTTGGTATATGTAATTATGCAGATCATTAATATAGTATATAAACATTGTTGCATGCCAACCGACCACGAAGAAAGAGTGATGGAAGCTTCCACATAATGGGTAAGGGAGATGGGGATGAAAGTTTGGAAGAGGGATAAGATTGAGGGATTAAATCCTTGAATAATGATTTATTATTGTTCCAAAGTGGTGTGAAAGGTATAGTTTTTATCCTAAGTTCCTAGAAAAAGGGAATGCATACTTGATGGAGTGCATGCAGATTCATAGGTGACATGTGTTGGCCCAAGCACATGTAATTTAACCCAAGAATGGAGTTGTGATGGGGGTTCATCCTCCACTCTGCCGTCTGCGGTCTGAACCATGTTACCTCTACGTCTAATCGCTGCAAACCTCACGCATCTTTGAAACCCGAAACCGTGAGACCTTTGTGATTGACTGGTGTATTCCCACGAATTCTTTCTGGTCTTTGCGTTTGGCTTCCATCATCGACCTCTGCATAATTTCCTTGTCATGCATATGAAAACCAGGGGAAAAACCGTGGACGGAGTCATGTCTCCTGTGTGTCCTGTGAACCCAGTTTATCCATTCTACAAATCCGAGTTCATGCTTAACTATCTGGGTCGCTGTCTTCTGTGAAACCTGAGCATACCACAATTGTCTATGTTGTGTGTGTTTTAATTGTGAGCTATTATGGCCATGCATTCCCTTGGATAAGTGTGATTGGATACCATCATCCATTCCTTTCTGAGCCATACCGTGGTCCTCCTTGTGCTGGAACAGAGCTGAAGAAGCAAGCTGTCAGGCATGTGAGTGTTGGTCACTATAATTGCTTAATTGATTCAAACAATTGAGTGATACATGAATTGTCAACCCAGGGAAGTATTTTTATTTCAAAGATAACCACGCACTATATATGCTCAATTCCATAAGAAACTTAGAGTTGTAGTAAATAAACTTATACTAATCACACTTGCTTTGAATCAACTAAAGTTCTGAATTAAATCACAGGAAAACAACCTCCCTATTGCAGATCTTAAAGATTAATCTAAGAATCCTGGATTACATTAAAATAACACTTGCAATAGGAAAGAACAACTATTATGCAACTAGAGAACATGACCCTTACTCTCAAACAGAGACTTCAGTACTGACACTCTTTCATGAAAACAATAATGCAGAAAAAGATAACTCTATCTAGCAGAGAACAAGGCCATCTAGTTCCTTCCTTTCTAAGCAGGAACCTTAAGCCCTATTTCTGTTTAGCACACTTGTGAAATTGAGATTTACAGAGAACAGGATGGTCTGATCCCTTCCTTTCTGAGCAAGGACCCTTAACCTAGTCTCTGGCTAGCACACTTGTAGGGATAATGGAAATCTACAGAGAACATGATATTCTGATTCCTTCCTTTCTGAGCAGGAACCCTTAACCCAATATCTGGCTAGCACACTTGCAGAAGTAAATGGAATCTACAGAGAACAGGATGTTTTGATCCCTTCCTGTCTGAGTAGGAACCCTTAACCCAGTCTCTGGCTAGCACACTTGTAGAAGTAAATGAATTCTACAGAGAAAAGGATGTTCTGATTCCTTCCTGTCTGAGCAGGAACCTTTAACCCAGTCTCTGGCTAACACACTTGCAGAAGTAAATGAATTCTACAGAGAACAAGATGTTCTGATCCATTCCTGTCTGAGCAAGAACCTTTAACCCAATCTCTGGCTAACACACTTGCAAAAGTAAATGAAATCTACAGAGAACAGGATGTTCTGATTCCTTCCTGTCTGAGCAGGAACCCTTAACCCAGTCTCTGGCTAACACACTTGCAGAAATAAATGAAATCTAAAGAGAACAGGATGTTCTGATTCCTTCCTGTCTGAGCAGGAACCCTTAACCTAGTCTCTGGCTAGCCTCATAAAATCATCACACAATATTTCCAATAAAAAGAATTACGAATTTCATTCAATAAACTAAGATAGAGTCAGTAGTGTTTCAACAAAGCGTAATTCATTAAAAATAGTGTTTCAGCAAACCAAAGCATAAACAAAGATTGTACTAACATACTTATAAACTAATGGGTGAATCTTGTGATGAAGGTGGGCCCTCCCTCCTCACAAGATTCCCCTGAAATGAGAAAGCTAGAGACGGATACTCAAAGCAGTCTTTTATTCATCTATCAAAATATCATATTACAGTCTGAAAAATGAAGTACGTCCCTCGCTCTGAAGCTTTTCAATACATAAAACTTGGATCCTTCGAATGACGATTTCCTCTTATTTAAAGAGGGAACCCCTTCGATACAATTGATCAAAAATTAAAATGTGTATCTGAGTCCTATCTTTAGTCGAATCTACTTTCTAAACCAGAAATGGATGTCCTAGTATCGTGAAACAGAATGCTATTACAGGAGCTGAATGAGGTATTGCTGTTATGGTTGGTGTAACAACTTCTTCTCATTGCTGCTGATGCTGTTTCAACATCGCAATTCATGGGCTATTTCAGCCACTTGAATTGTGCTTTTGATTGTGTCGGCATTGTGTAGGAGCAACGGTTAGTACTTTTTTGACCGCTGACTGTAATGAATTCCTTTGTGTTTCAGCATCGTCAGTCCTGGCGGTTTCCTCTGTGTTTCAACATCTGCAACTCTGGACTATCTAATAGCTCTGTGTTTCAGCATCTGTGACTCCGGACTGTGTAACGGCTTTGTTTTTCAGCATCTGCGACCTCAGACTGTATAACAGCTCTGTGTTTCAGCATCTGCGACCTCAGACTGTATGACAACTCTGTGTTTCAGCAACAACGACCTTGGACAATTCTGTGTTTCAGCAATAGGCCTCAAATTCTAATCTGCAGTTTTGAACACTTATGCATTTATAATCAATGGTCAAGTACGAGAGTGATGTAAAACATTATGAAAAACAGATTAAATGTATAGTAATGAGAAGGGACGTTGTATACCTTTGGGATGATCAGATAAAGTGATAGTATGAGTCTAAATATGGGTGATCAAGAGTATAATAGTGGAAAAAAGTATAGCCAAAAAGGTACATTGTGTGGTCCTAACATCCCCCCCAACTCAAGGTGTTGCGTGTCCTCAGGTAACTCACTCTGAATCAAAGTCTGGATACTGAATCTGATCATGTAAATTACTCAAGCAGTAACTGTGGGAGGTACTGTCCGTTGGCGTTCTGAACCCTTGGACCTGCTGTAATCTTTGCCATGCTGCTGTTTCTGCCTTCTTAGGCAGCTTATAACTGACTTGATACCTTTCTATTGGCAACCAGAGGATGGGAAAATAAAACCGGTACCCTATCTAGTTTTCAGCACAATGTCTAACACACTGGATGTAGTTGGGTATCCTGGAGATTGCTAGTTCTAGGTTGGTAGGACCAAAAGGATTGTGTTGTTGTCTCTTCTCCATGGATTGCTGCCAAAACAGGTTATTGCCCTGGAGGGTAGGAATCTCTATAGATCTGATGATGTGCTCACAATCCTGGAGCACTTCTGATTGTAGCTGCTGAACATGTTCAGTCACCCCTGGTTGTTTTAAGAACTCATAATATTCTGTAATAAAGGTGGCTGCCCTCTATGGTTCTGGTCTAATCCAAAGGAGGCGATTATCTTCATTTTGCTTAGTAGCCAAAAAGTCATCTTGCCACAAAATCTGATTATAGAGAAATGAAGTGAATGCTCGAATTTGAATGTCCCCAACAAGGGGATTTATGTTTAGCAACCTGTTTTCGGGAATGACCTCATTATGGAAGTATGCCTCACACAAGAGGTGCTGATCCCTAGTAGAGGCTACTACAAAAGTCTTGACAAAATCTGCTGGTTGTATTACTCCATGGGGTTTACCTTCTATAATGGATTTGATCTAAAAGCATGTGAGTCTCTTCATAAGGAATAAGGAGTAGTTACAAGATGGATTTCTTGTGGCCACTATCTTCTGTACCAAATCAAATATCAGGACCAATCTGCCTTTCAAGTCTTTGTTATTCTTCTTAATCTCACGAGCTTCCTGGCGTGTCTAGTCCAATGCTTCCCAATTGGAGTAAGTATGATTAATACAGATCTGTCTGTGCACTTGCAAGTTTTTGGCTTGTGTTTCAGCATACTCTTTCTTCCATTTTTGTATTTCTGCCTGCTCATCCCATAGCTGAGTCTGTGTTTCAGCGTTGGAAGTAGTGGGATGAGGTAAGGTTTGAGTAGATTATTCCCTGGAAGTGGAGAGATTGATCTGGTTGGGAGGTGTAAATTCCTCCATGGGCACTGTTTGTACAGCCTTGTCGACAACAGTAGGGGCTTCTTTTGTTGCAATGTAGGGTTCAGTCTTGAGCCTGGGAGGGTCTACTGGTTCTTATGTTGCAGCAGGTTCAGTCTTGAGCTTGCTAGGGCCTGCTGGTTCTTGTGTTGCAACAGGTTCTTCCTTGACTTCAAAAGGTGAAGGAGTAGGGGCTACTCCTGGCACTGGGACTTGAATCACCTTATAGCCTGCCTGATGGTAAACATCGCCACATTGGCAACACATGTATTCTTTGCACACGCTCTCTGTAGTCTCCTCTGACAAGGTTGCTGTTTGAGCTAAGGTGTACAAATTTAGTTCTTTTTCATATGATTCCATTGCCCTGGCTAATTATTGCTAATATGCTTCCAATTGAGACTTAAAAAACTTGTTTTCTTCCAAGACATCGACCATTGTTGGTTGGGATTGAGAGATGACTGGTTCTTGTGTGGCAGTCATAGCCTCCTTCGCTGGTTCTTGTGGAGCAGCTATAGGAATGGCAGCTGATGCTTGTGTTTCATTCTCTTGGTGTAAGGAGAGTAGTGTTGCAACACCCTCAACCTCTGATTCCTGAATCTCAATGTCAATATTAGTGGTTGGTTCTCGTGTTTCAGCCACTGAATGGGTAGCTGGTTTTTCAGCTACTTTGCTTGAGGAGGGTAGTGTTGCAGCATTCGGGGTCTCTGATTCCTATAATTCAATTTCAAAGTCAGTGGCTGGTTCTTGTGTTGCAGCCACTGGATGGGTAGCTGGTTCTTGTGTTTCAGCTACTCTATTTGAAACAAATGATGTCTGGGCATCTGGTTCCTGTAACTCCATGTCAATATCAACGACTAGTTCTTGTGTTTCAGCCGTAGCTGTTTCTTGTGTTTCATCTATGACTGGTTCTTGTGTTTCAGCCACTGAGTGGGTAGCTGGTTCTTGTGTTTCAACTACTTTATGTGAGACAGATGATGTTACATTATCCTGGGCATCTGGTTCTTTTGTTTCAGTGCCCGTGGTTGGAATAGGCAAAGATCCGGGGACTGGGGCGGTTGGAGGTGTACGGGGTATCAATCGAATTGGTGGGGGATCTAGGGTAGTGGTCATACAGGGTGGCCTTGTTGATGCCCTTGTTCTCTTTTTCTGTAAGAAGGGTGGAAAGAGGGGAGCTTGTTTTCGTTTACACGAAGGTCTTTCTTGAATGATGGGGCAGGAGGGGTTATCTGGTTCAGAGTCATCACTGAGAATATGAAGGGTGGGAGTGGATGAATCTGGTGCGATATGCGATGGATTTGGTATGGTAGGGGGACTGGTTAGTTCTATGGGCGGGCTATTGGGTGCTTCAGGGAAGTCTGGGGGGTTTTGCGGTTGCTGCTGCGCAGGAATTTCGGCAGCTGGTTGAGGGTTTATGGGTGGGTTATTTAGTGGATGGTTTTGTTGGTCAAAACCCCCGTGGATGAGCAATTGAACAAGACAGTGGTGGGTAAGTGACAGGGTTGGATCTTTGGCCTTTTTACAGTAATGTGCCATATTTTTCAAACAGCCTAGCAGATAGTAGGGAATATTGACCCGTCTGTTATGCCTTAAATGAGAAAGTAGAAGAAAGTCGTGCTGGTAGAATACCTGATATCGACCTTCRCAGGTTAGGTAGTGCTTGATGAATCTGGCGACCTCCAGCCAYGGGGGTGGCAGTGAGCTGAGATGAACACCCCTACCCTTCAATTCAATTCGTTCCCCACGCAGGAAGAAGCTCTGTTGAACATTCCCGATGATATAMTTTCGGCTGAAATTTCGAGTGCCTTCAATGGGGAGGCCTGAGACCTTTTCTATGTCTTCTTCTGTTATAGATATTTGGATGCCTGCGACGACAGAATGGTCCTCCTGGAGATTTCGGGCGAACTGTAGGAATTGCTGTTCATTATATYCTTGAAGTCTGTGGAAGTAATCAAGCCACCCTGCCTGCTGGAATATTTGATATGCTGCTGGATAGTGTTCGAGCAACGCTGTGGTGGCGGGCTCATTTCGTATAACAGCTCCTCCCATGGCTACTAGCTCAGTAAAATACAACGTCGAGAGTTTGTGTATCAACTCTGCACAGAGTGAGTTTTCTGAGCTACTTGTGCAAAAATAGTGGTTAAATGCGTGAAAGGGTGGTGAAATGGGGATGGCGGTGGTGAAATCGGGTGAAATGATGGTATCGCGGATTTGATGTGTACTTCCCCTCCCGTCAAGTGTGACTAGTAATGATTGCACTTGAATGGTCATAATGAATTAGAATCTTTCTCATTAACTATAGCCTAACTGAATTACATAATATTTACGTACCTCGCCTTACCGTTTGATTCGTTCTGCAACAAGATATCATGCCTGTTCGTGGTAGTCCTGTCATGGCAGAGACCTTTGATCTAATAGATAAATTATGTCGAGGGTTTGCTTGACTAGAAGGACGAACTATAATCTGAGGGCGTAAAAGATTGCCGACAGACAATGGTGAAAGACTGGTGTTTCAGCAACAGAGAAGAACGAAACAATTGCTGTAGATGAAGAACTGCTGCGGAATGGTGTTTCAGTATCAGAAGAAAGTCAAAAGTGCTGATCGATGGTGTTTCAGCATCGGGGAAAAGTCGAAAGTGCTGAATAGTGGTGTTTCAACATCGGGAAAAAGTCGAAAGTGCTGAACAGTGGTGTTTCAGCATCGGAGAAAATGATGAATGGTTGCTGACAATGGTGTTTCAGCAACGGAAAAGAAAAGGTGAAACAATTGCTGGACGGAGTTGTTTCGTCGATGAAGGATGGTGAGGAAATGGTGGACTGTAGTGTTTTGGGAGTGGGAAGAAAAAAAGTGCTGAACAGTGGTGTTTCAGCATTTGGGAAAAAGTCAATAGTGCTGAACAGTGGTGTTTCAGCATTAGAAGGAGAAAGGTGAAACAATTGCTGGACGAAGTTGTTTCGTCGATGAAGGATGGTGAGGGAATGGGAAAAAGTGGCAAGATGGTTGTCGAGCCATGATGGGGAAAAATGTGTGAGTTTGGTGTTTCAGTAATGAAGGAAGGGGGCAGATTGCTCACAGTGGTGTTTCGGCATCGTGAAGGTCAACAGTGCTGAACAGTGGTGTTTCAGCATCGTGAAAGTCAACATTGCTAAACAGTGGTGTTTCAACATCGTGAAAGTCAACAGTGTTGAACAATGGTGTTTCAACATCGTGAAAGCTCGTCTCTTTGAAGTGGGATCGTCCTCTTCTAGTGGTTGTGCTTCGATCGGGAATCTGCAAAAAACGACTGTAGCATGGTATTTCTTGACAGGGATTATTAGTAAACAAAATCTAATCTAATCTAATACTAAATAAAATTAACTTAAAATAATTAATTGTTATTAGGGGTAGAAATCCCCTCAACGAAGAGAAAATGGGCGTTTGCCATGCATGTGGCCTTAAAATCTTCTCTAGAAATAGGTTGCTGGTACAGACGGAGCCGATGACCATTTACAAGTAACGGAGTTCTGGAGTCATCGATTGTGAGGAGCCTTACTGTTCCATTGGGGAAGACTGTGTCTACTTCGTAAGGTCCAAGCCATCTTGTACGCATTTTCCCTTGAAATTCTTTGAACTGGGAATCATACAGTAGGGCCCAA
>JASDQU010736473.1:206924-219103 GCA_032191745.1 Picea mariana
CGGTTTCCATTGTCTCCTTTGTGTCATCAGATAGACAGCTTCAACTTCCTCATCCGTTGGTTGTAATGCTGCCTTGATCCCTGGTAAGGATGGAAAATTTTGGGTATCATGATCTTTATCACATATCGTGCAGATTGGCTTTCTGTCCAGTGGACATTCTCTTCGTGGGTTCTTATCTCTGCATTGAGAACAAAAGATGGACAAGGCTGCTTCTGCTTCTGCTTTTTTTTTCTTAATCTGCAGGGTATCCATTTGTGAGGCAAAAGAGATTAACATTTCAGTTTTAAAATCTTCAAGTAAATTACCTATCTTGGCTCTTGTTACTCCCCCACTGGCTGATTTTTGGACTCTTGAAAATGTGGTGTCCCTGCTGTTTAATCTATTTCTTGAAGCTCCCCTTGAACATCTTTTGCATAAATTGACAATTTCATCGTATGATTCCTTAAATATGTCGCCTTTCCCAAACATATTCAGCATATCCAAAGAGTCATCCCTTACCCCTTTCAATAAAATAGTCTTGAGAATATCCTTACTTACATTGGGATGACTGGATCTTTGTAGATTGTATTGTAGCCTTTCTACAAAGTCTTCTAGATTCTCGTCCTCTTTCTGCATCATTTTAAATAGCTCCTCCCTCTTTTCTCTCGTCCGGCATTAGTCCTGGTATTTGTTCAGGAATTTCTGTTTCATTTGGTCCCATGTTGTGATTACATGGCCTCCAAGACTCATAAACCATCTTAGTGCATTCCCTTTTAGTGTTGCTGGAAATAACTTTAGTTTCTGAGAATTAGAAACATAATCATAGCTTCTACATAATATATCAAACTCAAACATAAATTCATCAGGATATTCTAAAGATAAACCATGAAAATTAGGCAATGCTGAGAGTGGAATATTTTTCATGGGGGTTGATCCTCTAGGGAGATCGCCAATGGGAAATCCTAATGTAGAGAAAGAATTTTCATCTTTTACCTCTCCTTCAGGATCTACCTGTTCTTCGTGATGCAATTCTTCATTGTACACATCCATGTTCTCCTCTGTCTGTTCCCATACTTTTCTTTCTCTTTCCTCAATGTCTCCTACTGGCTTCTAGACTGTCTCATGACTCCAAACTTCTTTCCCTATTCCAAAAAATGCTTGGAATGAAGGTTGGGAATTTTGTTTTTGAAGGTTTGGTCGTTGAGCAGCAGATTCAGAATTTGATAGAATCTCGTCGATGTAAGTCTTTCTTCCTCCTTTTCCTTTTCCCTTGCCACCTATAGGGTTAGTGTCTTTGGGGTCTTTCATTCATTCTTTTTATCTAAAGAAAAGAAATCACAAGTGCTTTTGAAATCTATAGCTATCTTCCCCGACAACGGCGCCAAAATGTTGGTCACTATAATTGCTTAATTGATTCAAACAATTGAGTGATACATGAATTGTCAACCCAGGGAAGTATTTTTATTTCAAAGATAACCACGCACTATATATGCTCAATTCCAAAAGCAACTTAGAGTTGTAGTAAAGAAACTTATACTAATCACACTTGCTTTGAATAAACTGAAGTTCTGAATTAAATCATAGGAAAGCAACCTCCCTATTGCAGATCTTAAAGATTAATCTAAGAATCCTGGATTACATTAAACTAACACTTGCAATAGGAAAGAACAACTATTCTACAACCAGAGAACAAGACCCTTACTCTCAAACAGAGACTTCAGTACTGACACTCTTTCATGAAAACAGTAATGCAGAAAAAGATAACTCTATCTAGCAGAGAACAAGGCCATCTAGTTCCTTCCTTTCTAAGCAGGAACCTTAAGCCCTATTTCTGTTTAGCACACTTGTGAAATTGAGATTTACAAAGAATAGGATGGTCTGATCCCTTCCTTTCTGAGCAGGGACCCTTAACCTAGTCTCTGGCTAGCACACTTGCAGGGATAATGGAAATCTACAGAGAATAGGATATTCCAATTCCTTCCTTTATGAGCAGGAACCCTTAACCCAATCTCTGGCTAGCACGCTTGCAGAGGTAAATGGAATCTACAGAGAACATGATGTTCTGATCCCTTCCTGTCTGAGTAGGAACCCTTAACCCATTCTCTGGATAGCACACTTGCAGAAGTAAATGAATTCTACAGAGAACAGGATGTTCTGATTCCTTCCTGTCTGAGCAGGAACCCTTAACCCAGTCTCTGGCTAGCACACTTGCAGAAGTAAATGAATTCTACACAGAACAAGATGTTCTGATCCCTTCCTGTCTGAGAAGGAACCCTTAACCGAGTCTCTGGCTAACACACTTTCATAAGTAAATGAAATCTACAGAGAACAGGATGTTCTGATTCCTTCCTGTCTGAGCAGGAACCCTTAACCCAGTCTCTAGCTAACACACTTGCAGAAGTAAATGAAATCTACAGAGAACATGATGTTCTGATTCCTTCCTGTCTGAGAAGGAACCCTTAACCCAGTCTCTGGCTAGCCTCATAAAGTCATCACACATGATTGCCAATAAAAAGAATTACGAATTTCATTCAATAAACTAAGACAGAGTTAGTAGTGTTTCAGCAAAGAGGAATTCATTAAAAACAATGTTTCAGCAAACCAAAGCATAAACAAAGATTGTACTAACACACTTCTAAACTAATGGGTGAATCTTGTGATGAAGGTGGGCCCTCCCTCCTCACAAGATTCCCCTGAAATGAGAAAGCTAGAGACAGATACTCAAAGCAGTCTTTTATTCATCTATCAAAATATCATATTACAGTCTGAAAAATGAAGTACATCCCTCACTCTGAAGCTTTTCAATACATAAAACTTGGATCCTTCGAATGATGATTTTCTCTTATTTAAAGAGGGAACCCCTTCGATACAATTGATCAAAAATTACAATGTGTATCTGAGTCCTATATTTAGTCGGATCTACTTTCAAAACCAGAATAGGATGTCCTAGTCTCGTGCAACAGAATGCTATTACAGGAGCTGAATGAGGTATTGCTGTTATGGCCGGTGTAACAGCTTCTTCTCGTTGCTGCTGATGTTGTTTCAGCATCGCAATTCACGGGCTGTTTCAGCCACGTGAATTGCGCTTTTGACTGTGTCGACATTGTGTAGGAGCGACGATTAGTACTTTGTTAACCGCTGACTGTAACAACTTCCTTTGTGTTTCAGCATCGTCGGTCCTGGCGGTTTCCTCTGTGTTTCAGAATCTGCAACTCTGGACTATGTAACAGCTCCGTGTTTCAGCATCTGCGACTCCAGACTGTGTAACGACTTTGTGTTTCAGCATATGCGACCTCGGACTGTATAACAGCTCTGTGTTTCAGCATCTGCGACCTCAGACTGTATGACAGCTATTTGTTTTAGCATCAGTTCTGTGTTTCAGCAACAACGACCTTGGACAGTTCTGTGTTTCAGCAATAGGCCTCAAATGCTAATCTGCAGTTTTGAACACTTATGCATTTCTAATCAATGGTCAAGTATGAGAGTGATGTAAAATATTATGCAAAATAGATTAAACGTATAGTAATGAGAAGGGACATTGTATACCTTTGGGATGATCAGATAAAGTGATAGTATGAGTCTAAATATGGGTGATCAAGAGTATAATAGTGGCAAAAAGTATATCCAAAAAGGTACATTGTGTGGTCCTAACATTGAGAAACACTCTCTTCAGGTGACATAGTTTGCAGAGGAAGTGAGAACTCCTGCAAACAATCTTGTAGCTTCCACAGAGCTCGAAGAATTCCAGTCTGGCCTATTGTTGAAGCCCAAGGCAAGGGATGTTTAACAACCAAAGGATTGTCTTGGTGATAATGAAGGTGTATACTCCTAGGGTGGGACATGCATGTGGGGAATGAGAGTCTGTGAGAAGTGGGCATAAGTGGCTCCTGGGAGAGAATCCTTCCTCATAAACTGTGTGTCTTCCTGTTGACCTTTCCTAGCCTAGTATTCCCTTGCCCGGTGGAGCTTAGTCCCAGCTTGAGGATGACCTAATGCTAAGAGTGATGAGCAGCGTGGTCTAAGGCTGGGAGGTTTGTGGAAGGTCTGCATGCAGTTGATGGTGTTACACTAGTTTCAAAGATAAGTATTGTTTATGTACTTAATTTATATGTGATGCATGCCTGTGTCTTAAAATGTTATCATGTATTCCGTTGCAAGTTTGAATTGCTGTTAATTCTATTTAAGTCTGTATGACAACAGTAAATCCATGTTAAATATGCTAATTTGATTTAATGCATATTCTTTATAAATACATGTGTATATGTTCTGCATAGTAGAGTTTCCCAACAGTGGGGATGATGGCCAGGGACGTTACAGGGGTGGTGCTCCATGATATGCCCCCGACAAGGATGGGTCTTTGAAAACTCTGGGACCCATGTCAATGAATGAATAAGTGTCCATGCTAGTGCAGATAAGGGGAAGAATGTTATCAATGTTGGGGGAATGGTTAGGCTCATAATGTGTGATTTGGTCGATGGTGATGATCTTCCCATTGTGGGGGAACATCATCGTTTGAAACACAGAAGAGGCCATCGCCTTCATAACGTACATGTAGCTATGTCGGAACAAGATATTGTAATTAAATGGGGTGTCGATAACTTCAATTTTGATGAGGATGGTTTTTCCCCCAAGTTTGATGGGGAGATTTTGGAAGAGTCCATCAGGGGACGAGGGTCGACCATCATAGGCTCTCAGGGTGATGGCGGATGGTACTAGATTAGGGGATCCAAGTATTTTCCATACTACTTTAGACATGATGCACGTGGATGTACATTCATCGATGATACACTGATGAACTGTAATTTTACGAATATTAACTGGTATTTGGAAAGCTACCGGGGTGGGGAGGCATGGTTCTAAACTATATAGATCGAAGGTGATGAGTCTAGTATCAACTATGTTGACTTCCCCCAAGGAGGAAAGCAAGGATTTCCACTGATTTGGACAGGTTTGGAGGAACTCCAATACCGACATGGATGTAGGAGACTAAGCTAAGTCATCGACCAGACTATAGTTATGGGTCTCCCTAGCATGAGGGTTGTTGACATTCTATCGTAATGGAACGCAAGGTATGCAGACGTTTTTTTTCATGTTAGGGCGTGGAATCATCAAGAGTTGTCTGGTTGTAGATGGCGCCACTTATGAATTGGTTGGAGTAGATTCAGAAGGAACAACGTACTGGCGATTGCATGTTTTCAAAATAATTTCTTCTTCCTTGGTAAGGAGGATGTTACGATCAGACAAATTTCTAGGTTAAATGGGGCCTATTTTTTTATACTACACCATTTGGGGTGGATCAAGGTGTATCTTATATTGGGTATTCATCACACCTTGGTGTGGAATAGGGTTTTGCAACATGACCGGTGGTGGCTGTTGAATGTACTGTTGTGGGGTTTGCTGAGGGGCAGGTGGCGCTAGAGGACATGGCGTGTTCATAGATTCTTTCATCCATTTGAAGTTAAAAATTTGGGGGCAATGGTGTGTATAGTTTCCATACTCACCACATAGAGCAAAAGAGAAGTTAGTCTGAAGATTGTTGTTGTTATTCTTCCCTTGGCATTTATTTTTACTTTCCCCTTGGGGGTTTTGGTTGCCTTGATTTGGATTTCCCCCAGTTGGATGGTTGGGTTGGGGGGTATTTCTGCCTGGTCCTGGGTTATTATTGTTTCAAAATTTTCCTTTCTTTTTGGCATTATTCAACTCATGGGCCGTATTTTCTGTATTCAACTGCTCAAAAGTATGAATTTGTTGAATAGGAGAGGGATGAAAAAAGTTAACACCAACATGTGGTTGTCTGTGTGGAGGAGAAACTGGCTGTGGAGGACCGGGAAATGGAAAATATGGATTGTTTTGTGGCAATGATCCATAGGGTGCATATGAGGATGAAGGGTTTTCACTAGTGCCCAGGTTATATGCTGAGGTAGAAGGTGTACCATAACTTGGTTGAGAGTCTGGGCACATCATGGGTACTGGTGAGGGCCCACTCATGGGTGGGGGGGAGCAACAAGATATGGTTGTTGGTAAGGGGCTGGAGGGTAATAAAATTCCCCTCCATAACATTTCAGATATTGAGGTGCACCATACATAGGTGGTGGTTGGCTGTAAGGTTTGTGATGTGTCGTGGTACCAATCAACCCATCCACAACGTGGGACATCCCAAGTTTGTCCTGGCCAAATGGTACGGGTCTAGGTGCATCAGGTAATACTGTCTATAAGTAACTTGACTGAGCATAAATAAGGTCAAACTGTTGGGCCTTGCTGATGGCTTCCTTTGCAGACTAAGGGAAAGTGGATGCTACATCTTTGACAAGTATAGAGACAAGTGATTTAAGACACCAATTTAGACATTGTTCTTTGGTGGTTTATGATTTACATGAACTATGTCACCGACGCCATTCATGGATGTGGTCGGTGATATGCATAGTTGAGGTTTGTTTTCACTTGGAGAAAATTTATAAGCTAGTATCATGATAAACTGGTAGTTGAAAAATGTAGCACACCCATTTCAGAACTTTGGGCTTACTCGCGCTCTGATACCCATTTGTACATACCATTTGTACAAAGCTCATACAGATATCATATATCCCATGCATTTAAACAAATAAACACTTTTAACTCAGAGTAAAACATATCATTACTGCTATAATTAAACAATCCATAACATTCCATATTAATTCGTATACACAGCAGAAAACATGATAACATTTACAGTAGAGACATGATAAAATGTGATAAAACATAGTTAGACACTTATCTTGTAACAATGGTGGGATCCACCAACCAAATGCAGGCCTTCCACGAACCTCCCAGCCTTAGACCNCACTGCTCATCAACTCAGCAGTGGGTCACCCCCGAGCTGGGACTAAGCTCCAGCCCAAGGCAAGGAATCTAGGCTCAGGCTGAGGTTACAGGGAAAACAGTCACACACAACCACAAGGACGGAATGCTCTCCCAAGAATCTCCCACGCTCACTGCCCATAGACCCTCATTCCCCACATGCTTGTTCCACCCCAAGAGAATGCACCTTCTCTGTCACCTGGACAGTCCTTCGACTGCCAATCTCCCTTACCTTAGGTTATAGGAACAGACCAGACTGGAAGTCTCCGGGCTCTATGGCAGCTACAGGGTTCCTTCCAAGAGTTCTCTCCTTCCCCTGCGCACTCTCTCACCTAGAGGGAGTCACTCATAGGCCAACAAGCCTCACGTAGTCCAGTACTGCATAGTGTCAACAATCCCACGGGAAAACAGACACGGGATTTCCAAAAACTAGTTCGGCAATCACATGATGGCTTCATAGTCACAGCTTCAGAACAGGGAATGCTCGCATAGGCTCGCTCAGTTTTTCTGAACAAGCAAATAATATTCCCCGAAATCAACATAGGCTTCTTGTAGGCTGGGGTTACATGCACGAGATTTCTCAGAATCAGACACAGACATTCGAGTCACAGGGTGTCACCAAGGTTCTCTATAGGAGTCAGGTTAGTCATACTGCTCAGAGCTCCCTACGTGTTTAGACAATCTGGTGGAATGGGAATGGCACCTTCTCACGTCTCACCTTGGCCATTTTATTCGCATGCACTAGGGTTGACACTTGTCACCCATGGAACTGCATGCATTCCACCAGCACACGTTCCTCCCACCACTTGGGAATTCACATGTCCTTCCAAAAGGACTTAGGATAAAAACATATGATGCACATATATTTTGGAATAATATTAAAATATTGTTCCCAGGCTTAAGCCCCCCTAGGATTAGCCCCTAGGATCAACACTTAGCCCCTTTCCCACCTTCCAGCCCCTAATTCCTTGTCCACTCTGTGGATGCTCAGTCCCCCTTCACTCATTCATCGTGGTCGGTCTGCACTTGGTGGTGTTTATATTTTATTAAGTGTTCTGCATGATTACATATACAACAGCAGGCTCCTGGCCTTCAATACTCAGGCTCCCTAGCCTAACAACACATAAGCCTCCAGCTTATGAAAACTTGGCTCACCAGCCTATAAAACATGATTACAATTCCTTTCCAAACATGGTTTACAATGGGGCTCATCCTTGGGGACACTACAATTCCCCTCCCCTTATTTTTGCACTGTCCTCAGTGCAACTTACACTGTCTCTGCAAGCCTTTCAAAGTTTTCAAAAAGATGTGGGTACTTTGCCCGCATAACCTCTTCATGCTCCCATGTCACATCCTCAGGACCGTACCAGGTCCACTGGACCTTTACAAACTCTATAACTCGATTCTGGAGCTGTTTTCTTTTCCTGTCCAATATGCACACATGATGCACTTGCAGGACACCTTCTCGTTCCACCTGAATCACAGTCCAATCGATAATATGATTAGCATCAGGTACATATTTCTTAAGCAGTGAAACATGAAACACATTATGTAGAGTCATAGATGCAGGTAATGCAAGCATGTATGCAACTGGTCCAATCCTTTCCAGTATCTCAAATGGCCCACAAAATCTTGCTGCCAACTTGGCGCAACTTCCCAGCTTCAGGGAACTCCTGTTAGTTTTCATTTTCAGGAAAACATGATCACCCACTTTGAATTCTTTGTGGTTTCTATTACTATCAGCGTAACTTTTCTGCCTATCTTGGGCAACTTTTAGATTATGTTTAATTCTTATCATTTGGTCTTCCATATCTTTGAGCAGTTCAGGCCCAACTACTACTCTGTCAGCTGGATTATCCCAACTCACTGGAGTGTTGCACTTTCTTCCATAAAGCGCTTCAAATGGGCTCATCTTCAATGATGCATGATACCCATTATTGTAGGCGAATTCTACCAAATGCAGGTAGTCTTCCCACCTTGATGGTTTATCCATCACATACATTCTCAGCATGTCTTCTATTACCCAGTTCACCCTCTCTGTCTGACCATCAGACTCGGGATGATACGTTGTACTAAAGTTTAGATTTGTTCCGAATCCCTTGAAAAAACCTTTCCAGAAATTCAAAGTGAATTTCAGGTCTCTATCAGACACAATTGTCTTAGGAATTCCGTGCAAGAGTGCAACTTATTTTAAGAAGATATCAGCAACATCTGCTGCCCGGTGGGTGGTTTTTAGTGGAATAAAATGGGCAGCATAGTCCCGTGATAATATCCATTGTTACCACGTCCCATTTCCATTTCGGAATAGGTAAAGGCTGCAGCAACCCTGCTGGGTGCCTGTGCTCAGCCTTAACCTTTTGGCACTCCATACATCTGGCGATGTATTCAGCGATTTATTTCTTCAAACCCGACCAAAAATAATGGCTTTTGACTACTGCCATAGTCTTCTGATATCCAGGATGTCCAACATAAGCCACGTTATGCATCTCCTTTAGAATTGCCAGCTTCAACTCTCGAACATTGGGTTCATACACTCTGTTTTTATACAAAAGTAAACTATTAGTTCCCAGGGTGTAACTTTCCTTGGTCTGTGGTCTCTCACATTGCTGTAGCTTTGCTAAAAGATTTTTGTACTGCAAATCAGCATTTGCAGCCTCCAAAATTCTGTCTTTCATCTCAGTCTGTTACATGATAATGGTTGTAGCATGTAATTCATACACTTTTCTGCTGATTACATTAGCCACCTTATTTTCTTTCCCTTTGATATGCTTGATATCAAAGTCATATTCACACAGAAACTCCAGCCATTTGATTTGTCTGGCATTTAAGGTCAGCTGATCAAATAAATACTTCAGACCGTTATGGTCTGTTCTCAACTCGAATCTCTTTCCCATGAGGTAATGTCTCCATTTCCTCAAGGCGTGGATGATTGCTGCCAGCTCTAAATCATGAGTGGCATAATTCTTCTCATTCTCCTTCAAATTTTGGGATTCATAACAAACTACAAATCCCTCTTGGCTGAGAACTCCTCCCAGCCCCTCCTTCAATGCATCTGTGCACACTACGTAATCCTTATTTGGATCTGCAATCTTCAGGATTGGAGCATTGGCTAGTAGCTGATTCAATCGCTGGAAGATTCTCTCACATTCTTCAGTCCACTGGAACTTCTTCTCCTTCCTTTGCAAGGAAGTGATAGAATGAGATATCTTTGAGAATCCAACTATAAACTTCCTATAGTAACCTGCCAGACCCATAAAAGATCTAACTTCTGCCACACTCCTTGGCACTGGCCATTCTCGAATGGCCTCTACCTTTTCAGGATCCACAACGATCCCTTCTTCAGATATAATGTGTCCCAAGTAATAGATCTGCCTTTGGTAAAATGAGCACTTGCTCAGTTTTGCGTACAATTGGTGTTCTCTCAACACCTGCAGCACCATTCTCAGGTGTTGTTCATGTTCTTCCTCTGTCTTGGAATACACCAAGATATCATCCAGGAAGACTATGACAAACTTGTCCAAATAATTTCTGAACACACCGTTCATTAGGCACATGAAAACGACAGGCACGTTGGACAATCCAAACGGCACCACTGTGAACTCATAATGACCATACCTTGTTCTAAAGGCGGTCTTGCTGATGTCCTCATCCCTTATTCTCACTTGGTGATATCTTGATCGGAGATCTATTTTCGAAAATATTTTCGCATCCTTCAACTGATCAAAAAGATCATCAATCCTTGGCAGAGGATACTTGTTCTTGACAGTGACCTTATTCAACTGTCAAAAATCAATGCACAACCTCAACGTCCCATATTTCTTCTTCACGAATAAGACCAGGGCTCCCCAAGGTGACACACTGGGGTGAATGTAACCTTTCTTTAGTATCTCTTCGAGCTGCAATTGCAACTCTTTCAGCTCTGGTGTACTCATTCTATAAGGAGCCTTTGAAACTGGAGCTGCTCCAGGCATCAAATTTATAGAAAAATCGATGTCCCTCTTCGGAGGTAGTCCAGGTACCTCCTGAAATATGTCCTTGAATTCTTTGAGTACTTTGTGGTCTTCCAGATTCGATACTACATCTTGGGATGCTTCTTCCATCCAAGCTGCAAATAATTGACAGCCTTTCCGGTAACATTTATTCAGCTGCATGGTTGGGATTTCCCTCACAGCCATGGCTCTGGGAATTCCTTGGACTGTTACCTAATTTCCCTCTTCGTTCAGGCATGTGAACCTCTTGTTACGAAAATCCAGAAGGGCATGGTGTTGGTCCAACCAGTCCATCCCAATTAAGCAATCATATGAGCCTAAAGGTAGAATGTTCAACTCAGCCTTAGTGCTCATTCCTTTCATGTCCACTGAATAGTACTTAACCAATTTAGTGACCTTCCTCTTGGTCCCTGTGGCCAACTGCACTAACCAAGACTTCTCATGTTTGCTTATCGTTAGATGCAAACTTCCCAGCACTCTAGGATCTACATAACTATGGCTAGCCCCTGAATCAATCAAAATAACAAGTGGTCGGTTGTTGATCATACCTTCCACTTCAATCATGTGTGATTGAAATTCTGCTTGCTTATTGTCCAAGGCTGCATAGATCCTCGGCATTCTGCTGCCCATATCCTCCACTGTTCTAGCTTGCTGAACAATATGGATAGTTCTTGCTTTGTCTTTTCTGTGGGGGCAGTCTCTGTATCTATGATTTCCTTTACAGCCCCAACACTCTATAGGTGGAGGCCTTGGCATCTGCTCACTCCCTTCAACCTTCCTAGGCTCTTTAAAAGATGACTGTCCCCAAGAACTGTTTCTGAAAAAGGAAGGTTTGCTTCCCTTCTGCCTCTGTTCCTTCTTAAATTTCCTCCGATCATCCCAGACTTTCCGAAGGATAGGCCTTTCTCCTTGCTGTTCATAGAAGCATTTCTCTTTTCTGATGGTCTCTTCCATGGTCTTAGGACCATCATATTGAATCTTGTCACTCATGGAAGATGGCAGTCCACTCAGATACCTCTGAATTTTAACAGCTTCGTCCTTGATGAATGGAACATACTTCAGTAGTTCCATAAAATTTTGTTCATACTCATCAATGGTCATACTGCCCAACTTGAGTTCAAAGAACTCCTTCATCTTTCTGTCATAATATCTTTTAGTCAGGTATTTCTTCTCGAAATACCTCTTAAACTCCTTCCACATGACCTCTTTCTCTCTGATGTGCTGCACCTATACAAACTGATCCCACCACATGGATGCTTTTCCTTTCAGTTGGTACATTGCAATTCTTCCTTCTGCATGGGCAGAATAATTCTGCAGTTGGAAGTATTTCTTCATGCCAAGCAACCAGGTCTCGGCATCTTCCTCCTTCTTATG
>JASDQU010736473.1:225328-238741 GCA_032191745.1 Picea mariana
TTTTGAGTGAAATTAAAACAAAGAAACAAACTAAAACAAGTAAGAAATAAAAGTTAGAATGCATGAGAAACTTAGAACCATAAACAATCAACCAATGACCAAGATAATGCTAGCAATGGACCAATAGATTAGTAGGTAAAACACCGTAGAGAAAAATGAGGACTTATGAGTCCCCTCTTCCTCCTTGGGAGGGATATTGAGTTCCCTAAGGGAGACCTCTTATTACAATTGAAGAAAAATGGAAAATGGTGAAGACAATCAATGCCTATTCCCTTAAGATGTGAGTGGAGTGGCCTATTGCAATGATGCTTGAATACTCCAAGGAGAAAAGAGGATTCACAGGGGAGAATTAAGGCAACATAACAATACTGTGAAGATCTTGGTTTCTTAGCGCAACCATGGCTCTTATTTATAACATTTCTTCAAGGAAAAATGTAATTGGTTCTTGGTGTGAACAAGGGGCCTTTTATGGCACCCTTTGGTCCTTGACCAACTGCCCATTCGAATTTCGCTCAGATATGGAGGTCAAATCAGGTTGGGAACTGCTCCATAAGTGGTTGGGGGGTTGATAAGAACCATAAATGCATTGTTCAAAGGAGTGCGTGGATTTTCTCATACACATTTGCGCATTTGGCGCATTGTGTGATTTGAGGGCTTTGTTGGCCCATGCATTGTGTGCATGCTTCTTTTGGTGAATTTGAGCATGTCAATTTTTGCCCAATTGTATAGTTTTTGCCTTTTGAAATGTATTTTAGTGTTGCAGGTGAACTAATTGCTGTGTTTATGTAACCATTTGTATGCAAGGCTGCGGACGATAATTCAGTGATAACATGCGGTATAGAAAGGAAAAATAATACTCCATATATACCTCACTAGAATGGATTTGCAGAAAGGATGAACATGATGCTGATGGAAAAAATCAAGGTGCATGCCCAATTGTACCAGGTTAGGGCAAGAATTCTGGGAAGAGGCAGTGGGTACTGCATGTTACTTGATCAACATATCACCCTCATCAATGCTAGATGAAAATACTC
Source organism: Picea mariana (assembly GCA_032191745.1). Lineage (NCBI taxonomy): Eukaryota > Viridiplantae > Streptophyta > Pinopsida > Pinales > Pinaceae > Picea > Picea mariana. The sequence goes on from JASDQU010736473.1 coordinate 226,363, forward strand.
CACAAGAGGCATGGACTAGTAAGAAATCTTCTGTCACACCTCTCAAGGTATTTGACTGTGAGGCCTATGTTCATGTTGCAAGGGAAACCAAAAGTAAGCTAGATAAGAAGGCTGAAAAGTGTATCTTTATTGGGTATAAATATGGTCTCAAAGGTTATAATCTTTGGAACCTAGAAACTAAGAATGTTGTGTATAGCTAAGATGTGGTATTTAGAGAAATGAAGGATGTTTTTAAACAAGAAGTCCTACCAAGTAAGGAAGAACCAAAGAAAATAGAGTTTGATTTAAAGGATGATGAATTAGACTCTACAAAAGAACAAGGATCAAAAGAAGAAGATCATCATACTCTAGTATTGAGGATATTAGTTTGAGAAATAAGGCTACCAGAAAGGTATACTCCTTCTGATTTCCATTCAAATTTTTCTTTGTCTATTACTAATGATGATCCTAGAAATGCCTGGGAAGCAGTGGATTCAGAGGATGGAAATCTCTGGAAAAAGGCCATGGATGAAGAAATGGAAACCTTGGATAAGAATGAGGCTTGGGATCTAGTGGAGTTGCCGACTGGAAGAAATCCAATTGGTAGAAAATGGGTATTTAAAAAGAATATGAATGCATAAGGCAAAGTGGAGAAATACGAAGCTCAATTTGTAGCAAAGGGTTATTCCCAGGTTGAGGGAATTGATTTTGGTGATATTTTTTCTCCTATTTCCAAGTTAAATTCTATAAGATTTATGTTATCTATTGCTACTGCATTTGATTTTGAAGTAGAACAAATGGACGTGGAGAAAACATTCCTACATGGGGATCTTGAAGAAGAAATCTATATGAAGCAGCAAAAAGGATTTGCTGTGAAGGGAAATAACGAGCTGGTATGCAAGATGAAAAAGTCCCTGTATGGTTTAAAACAATCACCAAGGATGTGGTATCAAAAATTTGATACTTGTATGCTGGGATTTGGCTTCACAAGAAGAAAAGAGAATCATTGTGTTTATTTTAAATTAATTGGTGATCATTTGAATTATTTGGTCTTGTATGTGGATGACATGTTGCTTATAGGAAACAACAAGGATATTATCCAAAATGTGAAAACTCAGTTGTCCTCTAAATTTGACATCAAGGATCTCGGTGCTTCAAATTTCATTTTGGGAATGGAAATTAAAAGAGATCCAAAAAAGATGAAACTCTGGTTAAATAAGAGAAAATATGTCGAGACAATATTGCAGAGGTTTAATATGTAGGAATGTAAACCAATAAAGGTCCCTATTTCTGTTGGTGTAAAGTTATCAGCGAATCAATTTCCCAAGACATAGGAAGAGGAGGACATGCCTAGTGTTCCATATGCGAGTGAAATTGGCAGTTTGATGTATGTAATGGTCTGTACTAGAATGAACATTGCACATGCAATGGGATTTTTGAGTAGGTATATGTCAAAAACATGGAAGGAGCATTTGACAACAGTAAAAAGGGTTTTCATGTATTTGCATGGAATTGCTAGCTATGGATTGTGCTACCAAGGAAGACTAGGATTGTATAGAGTGTTGGACATACATGGCTTTGTGGATGCAGACTGGGCTAGAGATATGGATTGTAGGATATATACAGGCAAGTATGTGTTTAACTTGTTTGGAGGAGAAATCAGTTGGATGAACAAAAAATAGGTTGTAGTGGCGCTTTCAATTACAGAAGCTGAATACATGGCAACCACTCATGAAAGTAAGGAAGTAATATGATTACAAATATTGTGTTAAGGTATTGGGTTGGTATAACATGCAGTAAGGATAGATTTTCATAGTCAAAGTGAAAATTTTCTAGCGAAGAACCTGACTTATTATTCAAAGACAAAGCATATTGATATTCAATGTCTCTTTGTGAGAGACATGGTTTAAGAAAAGAAAGTGTTGCTGATGAAGGTGGACACTTTGAAGAATGTTGCATATTGATTAACAAAATTTGTGAGCACTAAGAAGTTCTCTTGGTGTAGAGGATCCATGGGAATTTTTGCCCTAGATTGTTGACTATGTAACCCTGTAACCCCTTGTATGCAAAGAAAACAACAAGTGGGAGAATGTTGGGTATGTGTTATATTATTTTCCTGGTGCACAGGGGGGTTTGAGAGGGGGGATCTAGGCCCCCCCTTCGGGGGTTTAGGGGCGACTCCACAGAGAAATGTTTTTTTCCCTCAAAAACATGTCACATTTTTGCCTCTTTTTTCGTGTCACCTCGATTTTCATGTCCATTGTTGCGTAGTTTTTCGGCACATGTTTTTTATCAATTGTTTTCTATTTCCAGTTAAGGAATTAGGGTTGTTGACTAATCCATATCATTGGATTAGGGTTTTTGATGCCACTGGATCCTATCTGTATATTGTATTGTAAAAAATGAATCACAATGAATGGATACAAAATATGTTGGTTTTCCCGATTTGAGTTTCCAGGGGAAAAGTGTCTATCTAATGTGTGTATTTTCCATTGTATTTTTCTGTTGTTTTATTGAAAATCTGTTTGCAGTAAAATATTGCACAAGGTTAAAATATACACAAATTTGGTGTTAATACTAACAGATACGATGGAAGAGAAACCCAACCATCATCCAATCTTTATGTTATGTACCTTTTTTCCTTTGAGTCAAGTTATCACAACACAATGAATTCCTTTATGAAATAAAATGAAACTAAGCTACCATTCCCAAAGGAATGAAGATAAATCTCATTCAGGATATATAACTTCCATGTGCAAAGGATATTTTAATTGGTTTCCCTGGTTAAGGGGATGAAACATGTCTATAAATTTTTTGTAGTGATTGAAAATGTGTGAAGTGTAATGATGATGAATGCAACTAATTATTAAAACTTGTAAATACAATGAAGCAAGTAAAAATGACAAGAGGGATATTTTTTACATTGGTTTTTGATATTTTTGTTTGCATCCCTATTGGATCCTTTGCATCAAATAGGTTTTCAAATGATTCACTATAACGTAGCTATCTCCCTCTCTGGTCATGTTACAACAAATTTCTTCTTTGATACCACAATGTAACGTAGGCCCATTCTTGGTATAGTGTCCCCAAGGCCAAGCCCCATTGTAAACCATGTTTGGAAAGGAATTGTAATCATGTTTTATAGGCTGGTGAGCCAAGTTTTCATAAGCTGGAGGCTTATGTGTTGTTAGGCCAGGGAGCCTGAGTATTGAAGTCCAGGAGCTTGCTGTTGTATATGTAATCATGCAGAACACTTAATAAAATATAAACACCACCAGGTGCAGACCGACCATGATGAATGAGTGAAGGGGGACTGAGCATCCAAAGAGTGGGCAAGGAATTAGGGGCTGGAAGGTGGGAAAGGGGCTAAGTGTTGAGCCTAGGGGCTAAGCCTAGGGGGGCTTAAGCCTGGGAATAATATTTTAATATTATTCCAAAAGATATGTGCATCATATGTTTTTATCCTAAGTCCTTTTGGAAGGACAAGTGAATTCYCAAGTGGCGGGAGGAACGTGTGCTGGTGGAATGCATGCAGTTCCATGGGTGACAAGTGTCAACCCTGGTGCATGTGAATAAAATGGCCAGGGTGAGCTGTGAGAAGGTTCCATTCCCATTCCAATGGATTGTCTGAACGCGTACGAAGATTTGAGCAGTATGAATAACTCGACTCCTATAGAGAACCTTGGTGAGACCCTGTGACTCGAATGTCTGTGTTTGATTATGAGAAATCCCGTGCATGTAACCCTAGCCTACGAGAAGCCTGTGTTGATTTCAGGGAAGAGTCTTTTCTTGTTCGAAAAAGTTGAGCAAGCCTATGCGAGCATTCCCCGTTCCGAAGCCGTGACTGTGAAGCCATCCTGTGATTGTCGAACCAGTTTTTGGAAAGCCTGTGTCTGTTTTCCCATGGGATTGTTGAGACTACGCAGTACTGGACTACGTGAGGCTTGTTGGCCTATGAGCGACTCCCTCTAGGTGAGAGAGTGCACAGGGGAAGGAGAGAACTCCTGGAAGGAACCCTGTAGCTTCCATAGAGACCAGAGACTTCCGGTCCAGTCTGTTCCTGTAACCCAAGGTAAGGGAGATTGGCAGCCGAAGGACTGTCCAGGTGACAGAGAAGGTGCATTCTCCTAGGGTGGAACAGGCATGTGGGGAATGAGGGTCTGTGGGCAGTGAGCGTGGGAGATTCCTGGGAGAGCATTCCGTCCTTGTGGTTGTGTGTGACTGTTTTCCCTGTAACCTCAGCCTGAGCCTAGATTCCTTGCCTTGGGGTGGAGCTTAGTCCCAGCTCGTGGGTGACCCACTGCTGAGTTGATGAGCAGTGCGGTCTAAGGCTGGGAGGTTCGTGGAAGGCTTGCATTTGGTTGGTGGATCCCACCATTGTTACAAGATAAGTGTCTAACTATGTTTTATCACATTTTATCATGTCTCTACTGTAAATGTTATCATGTTTTCCGCTGTGTATACGAATTAATATGGATTGCTATGGATTGTTTAATTATAGCAGTAATGATATGTTTTACTCTAAGTTAAATGTGTTTATTTGTTTAAATGCATGGGATATATGATATCTGTATGAGCTTTGTACAAATGGTGTGTACAAATGGGTATCAAAGCGCGAGTAAGCCCTGAGTTCTGAAATGGGTGTGCTACAAATTGGTATCAGAGCCAAGGTTTTGATACTGAGCCTAGATGGGCTAGTGGAGCGATCTTTGGACCAAGAATGCGAAGGGAAATTGGGTTTGGAGGACCAATTTCGGACCTTGGTTTGTTCCGGAGTGTCAAGTAGTTGCTTGATCGTGCTTACGAGCTCAGGAAGTATAATGGCGAGTGAAACCGCAGCTGGTGTGGTCTATGGCCACAGGGAGACAGGTCTCTACACCGATGGTGTTAGAACCTTAGGATCTGTTCGGGAGGGAAGGCGAGCCCTCATGACCGTCGAATCTGGAAAAATGTGCATAGGGGTTAAAATTCCTTTTGAAATACAAAGGAATGTGGAAATCGCGATACGCAAAATTCTGAATTGGTTAGGAACTGTCTGAGCTGTTAGATCTCAGCCGGAAAACCCGTCAACCGTTGGATCTGTCGGGAGATGTCTGAAGGTTAAACCTCAGAGACTAGAGGCAAAAGCTCTGAAATAGATATAGACCATCCGAAAGACAGAGGACACATGTCGTGAGATTTCCCATTTCGGGAAATTGGGAATCGCGAAATCGGGAATCGCAATATCAGGAGTCACGAAGGAGGTCGGGAATTTTCATGGTAAAAGTCCTGAGAACGATCTGAGCCGTCCATCAGTTGGGACATGTGGGCGAGATCGAGAGGCCATCAACATATCGAGGTTTGGCGTTTCGTGAATCCTGAGGACATATGTGTTTCGGCATTAGAAAGTCCGAAACCCCGATAGGAGATATGACTGTGGTCATATAAGGGGAGGTCTTGTGAACCACGAGTCTAGCCTGGAGGGATAACGGGAGTTAGAGTGCATCGGCGTTTGGAAGCCTAAAACCCCTAAAGGATCGGGACTTTCCATGGTGGAAACCTCGGAGCAGTCGTGGGCCGTCCGATTTGAGATGGCCACGTGTTGAGAGATTACCCGTTTCGGAAAATTGGGGATTCGGGAGTTCCGTTGACAAAGAACTCAGACTCTCGTCGTGATAAATCCTGACCATACTGTCGAGACGTTAGCATGTGGCTAAGTCCCGATGAACGAATGAGATTCCTTCGGGGAATCTCCGAGTCTTTAACGATCGTCCGATGTGAGAAAGATCTGACCGTTGGATTTTTCTAGGAATGGCTGTGGACACATGGAGATGTACCATGTGTCAGAGGGTTGAAAAGAGAAGAGAGAGTGGTGGGACCCTAATGATGTCACCGAATGTGACGAGGATCCTCCAAAACATGCCACGCACCACTTTGGTAAAGGGTGACAGCTGTGCTGTAGACCCGAAGAATAAGGAAAAACAGAATTTCAGAAGTCGGGGGTTGGAAAGGAGAGTTAAACGAGATTTCTCCAGTACTGAGACTATGAAACCCCAAAACCCGAAGTCCCGAGGTACAAAAACCCAAAGTTCTGAAATCCCGAAGTGCCGAAAATGAAAGCTTCGAAAACACGAAAAATTGCAGAGTCGAACGAGAGCTTAGAAAACCCATTGGAATCGAAATGTCTTTTGTTCTTGTTGGTATTAATTATAAATGCTGAAGATTGTTCCTGAAGGTTTAATGGCCTGATAAACTACGATTTTATTTGCATAGTGCATGTGCAGAGTTCAACGGAGGTCAGGACTCCAGTTAACCAATGACTGAGTATGGAGTGGGGAAAGGTGTAGATTACCCCCGAAATAGAAGACGAACATGAAGGAAAGGATGTTAACCTGGGAATCGAAGGATCAAATTCCAATGGGCATTAAAAAGAGAAGGATAAGGAAGGACACATAATGAAAATCCTTGAAGGATTGCAAAGAGAGGCCCAGGCTCGCTGAGCTGATAGCCGAAAGCTCATGAAATTCAGGGATCGACAGGGTGCATTAAACTTAAAATTTTTGAAGAGCCTGGAAATAATAGAGAAGAAACTCGAGAAGGGAAGAGACTCAAGTACGAAGGAGAGTCGCAAAACCCATGAAAGAAGAAGAAGGTCGAGGAGCGGTAGCTGACATCTTAGTCCCTCCCAAATACATTCTGATAGGAAGACACACAGTAGTTCAAGCCCATCCCCTACCAGAAAACATCAAAAATATGGAAAGGAGGAATTGAAAGGAGAGATGAACAAGATTAAGCCTCCAACATTCGATGGAGAACATAAGAAGGAGGAAGATGTCGAGACCTGGTTGCTTGGCATGAAGAAATACTTCCAACTGTAGAATTATTCTCTCCATGCAGAAGGAAGAATTGCAATGTACCAACTGAAAGGAAAAGAATCCATGTGGTGGGATCAATTTGTACAGGTGCAACACATCAGAGAGAAAGAGGTCACGTGGAAGGATTTTAAGAGGTATTTCAAGAAGAAATACCTGACTAAAAGATATTATGACAGAAATATGAAGGAGTTCTTTGAAATCAAGTTGGGCAGTATGACCATTGATGAGTATGAACGAAATTTTCTGGAACTACTGAAGTATGTTCCATTCATCAAGGACAAAGCTATTCAAACTCAGAGGTATCTGAGTGGAATTCCACCTTCCATGAGTGACAAGATTCAATATGACGATCCTAAGACCATGGAAGAGACCATCAGAAAAGAGAAATGCTTGTATGAACAACAAGGAGAAAGGCCTATCCTTCGGAAAGTCTAGGATGATCGGAGGAAATTTAAGAAGGAACAGAGGCAAAAGGGAAGCAAGCCTTCCTTTTTTAGAAACAGTCCTTGGGGATAGTCATCTTTTAAAGAGCCTAGGAAGGTTGAAGGGAGTGAGCAGATGCCAAGGCATCCACCTATAGAGTGTTGGGGTTGTAAGGGAAATCATAGATACAGAGACTGCCCCCACAGAAAAGACAAAGCAAGAACTGTCCATACTGTTCAGCAAGCTAGAACAATGGAGGATATGGGTAGAATAATGCTGAGGATGTACGCAGCCTTGGACAATAAGCAAGCAAAATTTCAATCACACATGACTGAAGTGGAAGGTATGATCAACAACCGACCACTTGTTATTTTGATTGATTCAGGGGCTAGCCATAGTTATGTAGATCCTAGAGTGGTGGAAAGTTTGCATCTAATAAGAAGCAAACATGAGAAGTCCTGGTTAGTGCAGTTGGACACAGGGACCAAGAGCAAGGTCACTGAATTGGTTAAGTCCTCTTCAGTGGACATGAAAGGAATGAGCACTAAGGCCGAGTTAAACATTTTTCCTTTAGGCTCATATGATTGATTAATTGGGATGGACTGCTTGGACCAGCACCATGCCCTTCTAGATTGCCATAACAAGAGGTTCACATGCCTGAATGAAGAGGGAAATCAAGTAACAGTCCAAGGAATTCCCAGAGCCATGGCTGTGAGGGAAATCTCAGCCATGCAACTGAAGAAATGTTACCGGAAAGGCTGTCAATTATTTGCAGCTCGGGTGGAAGAAGCATCCCAAGATGTAGTATCGAATATGGAAGACCACGAAGTACTCAAAGAATTCAAGGACATATTTCAGGAGGTACCTGGACTACCTTCGAAGAGGGACATCGATTTTTCTATAAATTTGATGCTTGGAGCAGCTCCAGTTTCAAAGGCTCCTTATAGAATGAGTACACCAGAGCTGAAATAGTTGTAATTGCAGCTCGAAGAGCTACTAAAGAAAGGTTACATTCGCCCCAGTGTGTCACCTTAGGGAGCCCCGGTCCTATTCGTGAAGAAGAAAGATGGGACGTTGAGGCTGTGCATTGATTTTCGACAGTTGAATAAGGTCACTATCAAGAACAAGTATCCTCTACCAAGGATTGATGATCTTTTTGATCAGTTGAAGGATGCGAAAATAATTTCAAAAATAGATCTCCGATCAGGATATCACCAAGTGAGAATAAGGGATGAGGACATTAGCAAGACCGCCTTTAGAACAAGGTATGGTCATTATGAGTTCACAGTGGTGCCATTTGGATTGTCCAACGCACCTACTGTTTTCATGTGCCTAATGAACGGTGTGTTCAGAAATTATTTGGACAAGTTTGTCATAGTCTTCCTGGACGATATCTTGGTGTATTCCAAGACAGAGGAAGAACATGAACAACACCTAAAAATGGTGCTGCAGGTGTTGAGAGAACACCAGCTGTACGCAAAACTAAGCAGGTGCTCATTTTACCAAAGGAAGATCCATTACTTGGGACACATTATATCTGAAGAAGGGATCGCTGTGGATCCTGAAAAGGTAGAGGCCATTCGAGAATGGCTAGTGCCAAGGAGTGTGGCAGAAGTTAGGTCTTTTATGGGTCTGGAAGGTTACTATAGGAAGTTTATAGTTGGATTCTCAAAGATAGCTCATTCTATCACTTCCTTGCAAAGGAAGGAGAAGAAGTTCCAGTGGACTGAAGAATGTGAGAGCAACTTCCAGCGATTGAAGCAACTGCTAACGAGTGCTCCAATCCTGAAGATTGCAGATCCAAATAAGGATTACGTAGTGTGCACAGATGCATGTAAGGAGGGGATGGGAGGAGTTCTCAGCCAAGAGGGATTTGTAGTTTGTTATGAATCCCGAAAGTTGAAGGAGCATGAGAAGAATTATGCCACTCATGATTTAGAGCTGGCAGCAATCATCCACACCTTGAGGAAATGGAGACATTACCTCATGGGCAAGAGATTCGAGTTGAGAACAGACCATAATGGTCTGAAGTATTTATTTGATCAGTCGACCTTAAATGCCAGACAAATCAGATGGTTGGAGTTTCTGTGCGAATATGACTTTGATATCAAGCATATCAAAGGGAAAGAAAATAAGCTGGCTGATGCACTCAGCAGAAAAGTGCATGAATTACATGCTACAACCATTAGCATGTACCAGAATGAGATGAAAGACAAAATTTTGGAAGCTGCAAATGCTGATTTGCAGTACAAAAATCTTGTAGCAAAGCTACAACAACATGAGAGACCACAGACCAAGGAAAGTTACACCTTGGGAACTAATGGTTTACTTCTGTATAAAAATAGAGTGTATGTACCCAATGTCCGAGAGTTGAAGCTGGCAATTCTAAAGGAGATGCATACCATGGCTTATGCTGGACATCCTGGATATCAGAAGACTATGGCAGCAGTCAACAACCATTATTTTTGGCTGGGTTTGAAGAAAGAAATCACTAAATACATCGCCAGATGTATAGAGTGCCAAAAGGTTAAGGCTGAGCACATGCACCCAGCAGGGTTGCTGCAGCCTTTACCTATTCCTGAATGGAAATGGGATGTGGTAACAATGGATTTTATCACCGGACTACCTAGAACAAGCAAGAAACATGATTCAATCATGGTGGTGGTGGACAAGCTTACTAAATCTGCCCATTTTATTCCACTGAAAACCACCCACTGAGCAATGGATGTTGCTGATATCTTCTTAAAAGAAGTTGCACGCTTGCACGAAATTCCTAAGACAATTGTGTCTGATAGAGACCCGAAATTCACTTTGAATTTCTGGAAAGGACTGTTCAAGGGATTCAGAACGAATCTAAACTTTAGTACAACGTATCATCCCGAGTCTAATGGTCAGACAGAGAGGGTGAATCGGGTAATTGAAGACATGCTGAGAATGTATGTGATGGATAAACCATCAAGGTGGGAAGACTACCTGCATTTGGTAGAGTTCACCTACAATAATGGATATCATGCATCATTGAAGATGAGCCCATTCGAAGAGCTTTATGGAAGAAAGTGCAACACTCCAGTGAGCTGGGATAATCCAGCTGACAGAGTAGTAGTTGGGCCTGAACTGCTCAAAGAGATGGAAGACCAAATGATAAGAATTAAACATAATGTAAAAGATGCTCAAGACAGGCAGAAAAGTTATGCTGATAGTAACAAAAACCACAGAGAATTCAATGTGGGTGATCATGTTTTCCTGAAAGTGAAAACTAACAGGAGTTCCCTGAAGCTGGAAAGTTGCGCCAAGTTGGCAACAAGATTTTGTGGGCCATTTGAGATCCTGGAAAGGATTGGGCCAGTTGCATACATGCTTGCATTACCTGCATCTATGAATGTACATAATGTGTTTCATGTTTCACTGCTTAATAAATATGTACCTGATGCTAATCATATTATTGATTGAACTGTGATTCAGGTGGAACCAGAAGGTGTCCTGCAAGTGCATCCTATGCACATATTGGACAGGAAAAGAAAACAGCTCCGGAATCGAGTTATAGAGTTTGTAAAGGTCCAGTGGATCTGGTACGGTCCTGAGGACGCGACATAGGAGCATGAAGAGGTTATGCGGGTAGAGTACCCGCAACTTTTTGAAAATTTTGAAACGCTTGCAGAGACAGTGTAAGTTGCACTGAGGACAGTGCAAAAATAAGGGGAGGGGGATTGTAGTGTCCCCAAGGCCGAGCCCCGTTGTAAACCATGTTTGGAAATGAATTGTAATCATGTTTTATAAGCTAGTGAGCCAAGTTTTCATAAGCTGGAGGCTTATGTGTTGTTAGGCCAGGGAGCCTGAGCATTGAAGGCCAGGAGCCTGCTATTGTATATGTAATCATGCAGAACACTTAATAAAATATAAACACCACCAGGTGCAGACCGACCACGATGAATGAGTGAAGGGGGACTGAGCATCCACAGAGTGGGCAATGAATTATGGGTTGGAAGGTGGGAAAGGGGCTAAGTGTTGAGCCTAGGGGCTAAGCCTAGGGGGGCTTAAGCCTAGGAATAATATTTTAATATTATTCCAAAAGATATGTGCATCATATGTTTTTATCCTAAGTCCTTTTGGAAGGACACGTGAATTCCCAAGTGGTGGGAGGAACGTGTGCTGGTGGAACGCATGCAGTTCCATGGGTGACAAGTGTCAACCCTGGTGCATGCGAATAAAACGGCCAGGGTGAGATGTGAGAAGGTTCCATTCCCATTCCACCGGATTGTCTGAATGCATACGGAGCTCTGAGCAGTATGAATAACCCGACTCCTGTAGAGAACCTTGGTGAGACCCTGTGACTCGAATGTTTGTGTCTTATTCTGATAAATCCCGTGCGTGTAACCCCAGCGTACGAGAAGCCTGTGTTGATTTCGGGGAAGAGTCTTTGCTTGTTCGGGAAAGTTGAGCGAGCCTATGCGAGCATTCCCTATTCCGAAGCCATGACTGTGAAACCATCCTGTGATTGCTGAACCAGTTTTTGGAAAGCCTGTGTCTGTTTTCCCATGGGATTGTTGAGACTACGCATTACTGGACTGCATGAGGCTTGTTGGCCTATGAGCGACTCCCTCTAGGTGAGAGAGTGCGTAGGGGAAGGAGAGAACTCTTGGAAGGAATCCTGTAGCTGCCATAGAGCCCAGAGACTTCTGGTCCGGTCTGTTCCTATAGCCCTGTTACAGGTATGAAATAACTGAGAGGGGGGGGGGTGAATCAGTTATTGTATATTATTAACAATTTCTCTCATTTTTAACTTCGAATCATTAATCTTAGTGGCAGTAAGTCTTTACTGTGAAAACCAGTGTTGTAAATATAAAGCATATATCATAAAGAACAACAATCTCACACACAACATTCATTCACAATTATGAGACACAGATTTTTCAAGAGGAAACCCAACCGGGAAAAAACCTCGTCTTCTTGAGATGTTCAGCAAGCACCAACTTCGTTACAAATAATCTTTTATGAGCACCAACTCATAGAGGCTACAACCTCTAATTGCCAGCACCAACTGGCTGAGAGCACCAACTCCCACAGAATCCCAGCACCCACTGGGTGGAAGCACCGACTTCCTTTTTACTTCAGCACCAACTGAA
>JASDQU010736473.1:238841-316656 GCA_032191745.1 Picea mariana
ACCCACTTGCAGAGAAAGAGACATACGTCTCCCTAGCACCACCCTACCACCCTAGTTTACCAAAATACATATTGCTTAAATCAACTTGTTCATTCTGATATAGCTTGCTTACCCTTTCTGCTGATCTTCTCTCTATTCTTCACTGTTCCTGATCTGCTGCTCTGCCTCACTGTCCTCTGCAGCCCATTCTCAGCATCTTCTCCTGTCACGCAGATTCACCTCTTTTTCTCCCATACATAGCGCTCCTTCTTTTTCACATTAACAACCCCCATTCCTCTCTGTTCAAGCACATTTTATAGATTCTCTACATGCAAAGGTTTTCCATGCGTTTCTCAACTGCAACTCCAGTTTCCCTTTCTTTCAGTCTTTCTTCTGCTATTCGCATGCCAGCCTTCTCCTTGATTTTCTGACTTGCCTCTTTGCATGCCACTTCATGCAACGCTGTCTTAACTGCTAGTCTATTTTTAGACTAAAAGTCTTTCTGCTTTTCTTAACTCCAACTGCAGTTTCCTTTTTTCGTTTATTCTTTCTTCTGCTTTTCGTATGACAGGGTTCTCCCTGATTTTCTGAACCGTCTCTTTACTTTCATCCTCTACACGTGCCACATCATCTAACGCTGTGTTCCAGCATCTGCGTTCCAGTAGTCGTGTTCCAGCAGTCGTGTTTCAGCATCTATGTTTCAGCATGTTTCACTTTTGTGTTGCAGCATCTGTGTTCGCTTCCAACAGTCGTGTTTCAGCATTCGTGTTCCAGCAGTCGTGTTTCAGCATCTACGTTTCAGCACGCTTCACTTTTGTGTTTCATCATCTGTGTTCGCTTCCAACAGTCGTGTTTCAGCATCCGTGTTCCAGTAGTCGTGTTTCAGCATCTGTGTTCGCATTGGTGTTGCAGCATCTGTGTTCATATAAACATTCTTGATCATCTGCGTCATTCTTCTGTTATAGCCATCAATGACAACCTTAACCATCTGCGTTAGCTTCTGTGTTCCAACGCTGTTTCAGCACTATTTTTCAGCGTCTGTGTTTGCATTTGTGTTGCAGCAGTTCACATTTGTGTTGCGGCAGTTCACATTTGTGTTGTTGCGGCAGTTCACATTTGTGTTGCAACGTGTTTCAGCATCTGTTCTTCATAAACAATCGATTACCATCAATGAAAACCTTTATCTATGTCATCTTTGCTGTAGCCATATTTCCAACAAGCCCAAGGTAAGGGAGATTGGCAGTCGAAGGACTATCCAGGTGACATAGAAGGTGCATTCTCTTGGGGTGGAACAGGCATGTGGGGAATGAGTGTCTATGGGCAGTGAGCATTGGAGATTCTTGGGAGAGCATTCCGTCCTTGTGGTTGTGTGTGACTGCCTTCCCTGTAACCTCATCCTGAGCCTAGATTCCTTGCCTTGGGGTGGAGCTTAGTCCCAGCTCGGGGGTGACCCACTGCTGAGTTGATGAGCAGTGCAGTCTAAGGCTGGGAGGTTCGTGGAAGGCCCGCATTTGGTTGGTGGATCCCACCATTGTTACAAGATAAGTGTCTAACTATGTTTTATCACATTTTATCATGTCTCTACTGTAAATGTTATCATGTTTTCCGCTGTGTATACGAATTAATATGGAATGCTATGGATTGTTTAATTATAGCAGTAATGATATGTTTTACTATGAGTTAAACGTGTTTATTTGTTTAAATGCATGGGATATATGATATATGTATGAGATTTGTACAAATGGTGTGTACAAATGGGTATCAGAGCACGAGTAAGCCCTGAGTTCCGAAATGGGTGTGCTACACTTGGGTACGTAAAGAATTTGCATTATTGATGGATTTCAAACTTATGAGGCCATGTTGATTAAAAGAAGAAGCATTCACATACCATGCACGGAAGAAATAAAACATGTACATTATAAAAAATGCATAAATATCATGCAATATACACATTAGGAAGTAAAAACACAATGTAAACACACATAATATAAACTCAACAATACGTAGCATGAATAAAATACACATAGAACTTATATTTAAAGATAAACTTCATCGGCTGGATGTAAAGGTCAAACATTCCACCCAACCATAGACACCATTGCTCCAAATCTCTCAATAGCAGGTCACCTCTGATTCGAGGCTATGAATTCAAAAGTATGGGTGCCTAAGATGACTCTAATCTCATACATACAATCACATTATCATGTTGTTACAATCTACTCAATCACACAACAATCTCAAATTGTCAAATCTCTTTCCCCTTCATCCCGCACAACCCAAATATATGAATCCCCTTCTCTGCAATGCAGTTCCTCAAGATATTCCATTTCTTTCTAGGGCTCTAGTTCACTTTGGTTAGGAAATATCAATGTTGGAAGTTCCAGAGATTCTCAGCTGTGGAATTCTCAGCCGTGGATAGTTTTCCTCAAAATTTCAATTCATCCATGCACATAGGCATATTTACATTGTTGGTAAATAACCGGTATTCTCATACAAACAACTAGCAATGGATTTATACCACTAAAATATTCTCTTGTCTACAAAAAACAAGATCAAGAAAGATTGAGTTCCCCCCCCCCCAATAAAAAAAAACCCATCAAAATATGGCTAATATATGAATGCTCACAATGTTCCATGTGTATTCCCAAAGAAGCTCATGTATTTACTTTTCCCCACTAATTAAAATATGGGTCTAATAAAATATAATAATTTGGTATAGCCCCTTAGCTACCCCCTCTCTCGGGGAATTATATCCCCCTATAACTATGTTCTTGTCCATTTATAGCCAGTGATATATTTTTATTATTTTACTATTCAAAATTTAATACATTGCTAGGCTCTCCATCCTTTCATCATGTACATACATACATTATTCATCCAGAGATCAAAACTGGGTATTACATTCACTCCCAATTTAGGGGAAGCAACCAAGGCAACTAATCGATTCCTAGTAAGGTTGGTGAAGTTTTCAGTGCTTATGTATGAAAAATTACAATGAAATTTAAGAATAAAATAACATGCAATGGTGAAATAATGATGAATAAATATGGTTGTGTTAAAGAAAGTAAACATGGTAAAAGAGTGGAAAATTTACCTATTTAGAATAAAATTATAAAATAGATAAAAAAAAATATCAAAATGAAGATGATAAAATAAAATATGAGCATCACCATTGAAACCAATAATACAATAAAATATTCTAAGTAACACTATGGGTTTACTTGACCTTCTTGTTGCTAAACAAGTTAGATAATTGCTTTTCCTCCAACAAACATATACAAAAGATCACACATTAGACAACCTAGAGTTGTTAGTATAATCAATCCTTCATATAGATAGATAACATAAAAACATACTAATTCTTTTCCTCCCTCAACCCTAGACAAGCATCTAGTCCTAACTATTGAAAATGAGAAGAAAAGGCCAACAATACCTAAGAAATCTAAACATAATCTAGTAGAAATTGGTTACTCTCATTCAATATGTCCATAATTACATATGTGTTCCTCTTCTTAGTCGCTTCCTTTAGGCTAGGGATTATAGCAATCGATTTTTCGATTTTCCATTAGTTTAACACACATTTCAAAACATTTTAATCTAAAGTTTTAACAACAATGAAAATTTTAAACCTTATATCCTAAGTGTTTTTGTTAAATATATACACGAATCTTTATACCCTCCAATCAATGAAATTGACCTCTTATTTGACCTCATATCAAGGCAAGGGGGCAATTTTAATGAAATTATTCGTTTCAAAAATAAGGAAAAAGAGAGTTATCTCTATTGCATATTTTGAAGTGGATCAATGCTAGCCATGATGTTTGCTCAGAAGTCCTAACTTAGTTTTTCGAAACATATGATGTTTTCTTTGGAGCCAGCCACCATATGGAATACATGCAAGGATCCTTAAAATTTTTGTATTGAGTCACCGAGTCACCATCAAGAAGTTTTGCATTTAGTCACCAAGTCACCATCTAATATTTAATACTTAGTCATTCAATATGACGCCCATAAATTGTTTTCCACCACCTATAGCTTGTGTGAAGGCCTTACCTTCTAACTCTTAAGTGAATTTTTGTATTGAGTCACCGAGTCACCATCTGGTATTTAGTATTCAGTCATTCAATAGATTCTCATACCTTGTTTTCCATCGCCTGTAGCTCTCATGCACGCATTACCTTAAACCTTAGGTATTGATTTTCTAATTTTTTATCCAAATATTTGGTCTCCCATAGTTACAATCCCACTCCCAGTTGCAAGATCACATCTGTGTCACCGATAGTTACAATCCCAGTCCTAGTTACACGCCCACATCTGTGTTGTTCTCTTATAGTTGCAACATTTGTGCTATTATGAGCTATTCTCTTATACTTGCAAGCCCTGAAAACGCTTCTTGCGTCTATCATTAGATATTTATTCCTGTGCATCATTTTATCCAACAACAAGAAAATCAAAGGAAATGAGAGTCTATTATTAGACATGAATCCGTTTTTGGTCTTTTAAATTTGAGTTTACTTTATTATTACAAATGAATCCATTTTTAGTCTTTTAAATTTATAATTTTTATTTTTTTCAAGGTTCGATGTTTTTAAATTAAAATCACTAATTGTTCTGTGTACATGTTTTTAAATTAAAATAAATAATTGTCTTGTGTAATTTAGAACTCTTTCATTATCTATAGATTGTAACATATCCACACATTGTCCTCTACACATATTTTTTCCTAATCTCCTTCTTAGATTTATTCTTTTGCAAGTCTTAATTGGAAAATGCACAAAGAGATAGCTGGAACAAACAATCTTTGGCATTTTCTTTCATTTTCATCAACCTACCAGTAGTGGAAATGCCATTTGCATGGTTTTTCTTTTTTGTTTTCTATAATTCCATGCATGGCATTTAACTATGCCTTAAAAAGGTTCTGGTGACCCATTTTTTAATATTTAGTAATATCAGTTTTTTGCCAATGGTTTCAAGTAATCGAATAAAAGATTCATAGAAGTACTCAAGATACTTAACAATATTTCAAATATTTCGTTACAAAGTAATATATTAAATGGTCCAAAAACATGTGTGTTTATATAACTAGTTGTTGCAATTGGTTACATTAGGCACACAATTTTGATAATATATATTTTATTTTCAAATAGAGTGGAACTATAATGACTTTGTATATTTATATGATTAGCCTCATGATACAGATTTTATGAGCAGAACGAAATGAATACATATTATTATTAAAATATTCTTAATACATAATAACATACATACAATAAAACTCGTTTCTATTCAATAAGGAAATAAGTTGAAACTGTAAAATGCAATGGAAACAAGCTTGCTAGAATGGTGGCGGCTTATCTATGAGAAGAGATGTGAAAGCTGCACTCATTCGCCAGAAGATGATTACAATGAGGCTCTCAAGGAATTTTTACAATAAACATGAATGTCAAAAACCCTAGACATCCAAAAACCTAACCCTAGGAGATGACGCGCCAAAAGTCATGTGGGCCCCGTTTGGGTAAGTTAGTACATCAATTTCCCAGGGTCGTAACTTTTGCATACAATCTCCGTTTTAGGCACACGATAGCTCGTTGGAAAGGTCTATTCGAGGAATACACATGTTGTTATCAAACTCTATATCAGTTCATAGTTTGACTGTGGAAAGCCCTAAAAATGTTGTTTAGGGCCTCAAAATGACCCTAGAAGTCAGGGACCCGAAAACTAGGAAAAACATGTCGAACTAGAAAACTGCCAAAATGAGCCAGTTGGAATAGGTGGGAGGCCAATGAAATCCATATGGATCAATCCTCCCCCCTTAGGAAGCAATGGTGTCCATTACGTTTATTTCCCCCATTAGATGATGAAATTTCTGCTGAATTTGGCCCTAGGTGAGCCACTTTCCTTGGTGTAGGATTTGCCCTCTTTGACAAATTGATAAAGATGGATCCTTTGCTGGAGAGTTCCCTATTTGACCTGTTTATCCACAATATGATCACTGGATTCTTGTTGTATGCAGTTGGGGTTGAGCTCTGTTGGTGTCAGTTGATCTGCTATCTTTGAGGTGTCCAATAATGGTGGGAAATAAGGTTGAAGGAGATCCACGTTGAACATTGGGTGCAGGCCAAGAAAAGGAGGAGTGTTGAACTCAAAAGAATTATCACCCACAACCTTGGTGATGGTGTACGACCCATAACGGAGTGGGTGAAGCCTCCGATGGGGTCTGGTAAGGCGTTCTTTCTACAAATACAACCAAACTTTGTTGCCCACCTAAAACTTATGTGGCACTTGGTGTTGATCATGGCGCTGCTTGTACTTGTCAATGGAATTCTGTAGGATATCCTGAACCTATTGGTGGATGTGTTGGATTCACTCAATGAACCAGGTGGCTTTCTCAGCTTCAGTTGGATTAAGAGATGAGTCGGTCGAGGTGACTGCAAGGGGTAGTGAAACATCTATGGGACCCAATGGTTGGAATCCCAACCCCACCTGCAATGGGTTGTGGCCAGTTGAGCTATACAAAGCTCAGTTGTATCTATGATGGACATAGGGAAGACTCTCATCACATGTGCAAGGGTGATTGAAATTATACATGTGCATGATATGCATGATCATTCGATTTATTACCACAGTTTGGCGATCTGTTTGGGGGTGAAAGGTCATGGATTTGTTGAGCTTGGTGTACAATAGTGACCATAGAATCGACCATAATGTGCTGAGAAATCAAATGTCCTGATCTGAGACAATGGTTTGTGGGATTCCAAAATGTACCCAGAATCGTTCAAAGAAGAGCTTGGTAGTGGCCTATGTTGTGATGCTCTTCTTGCAGGTGACCATAATCGCCATCTTAGAAAAGCGATCAACAACCACAAAAACACAGTCATTTCCCTGTTCGGTGGACGGGAGGCCCAACATGTAGTCCATGGATATGGATTCCCATGGCATGTCAGGAGTAGGCAGAGGGGTGTATAGGCCTTGTTTCTTAGTGGTCAGTTTGGCAATAATGTAGGTAGTGAGGGAATTGATATACTTGCTGAACTCCT
Organism: Picea mariana; assembly: GCA_032191745.1. Taxonomy (NCBI): domain Eukaryota; kingdom Viridiplantae; phylum Streptophyta; class Pinopsida; order Pinales; family Pinaceae; genus Picea; species Picea mariana. The sequence goes on from JASDQU010736473.1 coordinate 245,858, forward strand.
ATCAAAGTTTCTGCTAGTATAAATGTTTCTACAGCATTGCCACTGTATTTTCGACACCGAAGTGTCCTACCACCTAACTGTAGTGGGATTCCCATATCAATGTCACTTGCTCTCTTGATGGAACAAAAATATGGCCCAGATGACACAACAACCCATCCCGAGGATGGAAATTAGCGACAACTACATTTGCACCCAACATTTGTTAGGTGGTGGTGAATTCCAGGTCTGTCTCATAGAGTTGGGTCCATCCAAAGGTCTCATGTTTTCAAGAGTCTAGCACCGTGGTGAGTGTCGCGACTGGCAGTCTGTTGAGGCAATCAACGATGCATTTTGTGCTTTCTGTTTTATACTTGATGTTGGGGTGGAATTGCTGCAAGTATGTGGATCACTTTTGATGATGGTCATTATGAAATTTTCCTTGTGTCTCCATGAACTGTAGTGGCTTATGATCAGTGTGGATGACTGTCTCCTTCCCAAGAATGTAATGTCACCATTGGTGGTAGTATTTCACAATGGAGTACATTTATTTTTGGTAAGTAGGGTATTTACAGACAACATATAATAGTGTCTCACTATGATAGGCCACGGGGTGGCCGTGCTGAGTGAGAACGACGCCCACAACATAGTCTGAAGCATCTGTTTCGATCTCAAAGGGATGCTGCAGGTCTGGTAGTGAAAGTACTGGGGCCGAGCATAAGCGCTACTTCAAATAATCAAACTCTTGTTGTTGGGACAGACCCCACACAAATTTTTTCTTACCACCACCCCTCATTACTTGGATGATGGTCTATGGAATATGAGAGAATCCCAATACGAACCTATGGTAGAAATTGGCAAGGCCCAAGAAGCTTCAAAGGTTAATGAGTGTGGTTGGGGTTGGCCAGTCATGGATGACTTGGATATTGGCTGGATCCACATGTACACCATGATGATCAATGATGTAGCCCATGTGATGGACCCTGTCCATGCCGAAGGATCATTTTTCCATGTCGGCGTATAGCTTGTGCTACCGCAGGGTGTGCAAAACCTGCTGAATATGCTGCAAGTGTTCTACCCAAGTTGTAAATGAGAATGTCATCTAGATACACCACTACAAAAGTATTGGTGAATGGTCACAGGATATCATCCATCATCCTCATGAAAGTGGCTGGAGAATTTGTCAAGCCAAAGGGTATGACCAACCATTCGAAAATACCTTCCTTTGACTTGAAGGCGGTCTTCCATACATCTATCTATTCTATCGGGATTTGGTGGTAGACAAAATTCAGATCAATCTTACTGAAGTATTTGGGCCCCATGAGCTGATCAAGGAGGTCGTTGATTCAAGGACTAGGGTACTGGTTTCTGATTGTGATTTTATTCAGGGTCCGATAATCAATGTAGAGTCTTCAGGTTCTATTTGTCTTCTGTACCATCATGATTGGTCTCCGACAAGGTGATGAGATGGGCCGGATGTGCCCCTTGTGGAGCAGTTCTTGGATCTGTCACTTGATTTCCTCATTCTCTAACAGAGAGCGACAATATACTGTCCCATTGGGCAGTGATGCGCTGGCGGTCAGATCGATGGGGTGCTTGACCTGATAGTGCAAAGGTACTCCGATAGGTGAGTAGAAGATATCTGAGTATGATTCCACGACCTTATCCACTTTTTTTTTCTAAGTGGAGAGGTCAGTCATGGAGACCCTAGATGTGGCTGCGATCTTTCACTAATTCTGTGAGAGAATCATGAAGAAGACAAACTTCCCCATATCATAGATTACCTTCCTGCATTGCTTGGTAGAGATCAAGGAAATAACACTAGGTGGGACTGCCTCTAATATCCTGTACAATTTCTTGTTCAAAGTAATAATAACACTGCGAGGCCTAGACTCATATACAACATGGCATTTCCATAAATATGGTTGGCCCAAAATAACATTCCAAACTTCGAGAGGGGAAACATCACACAATACCTCTTCTTTGAAGGCCTTGATGCTGTATGACAGGCGACATTGTTGGATGACGTGGATGTCGCTTCCTTGGTGGAGCCATCCGATGGTGTAGGGTTGCGGGTGCGGCGTTGTCGGTAGGGTGAGTCGCTTGAAAACCTTTGCTGAGATGAGGTTCTTCTGGCTACCTCTATCAACGATGAAGTGCAGTGGGGTACCCTTCACCCACATTTGTGAATGAAAAAGGCGCTTTCCTTCCTTTGGCCCATCTGGTTCATTGGGATGGAGCTTGGTGGTAGCAACGGTAACACTGGGTTTTGCATCAATGATCTGTCTCCCCATTTCTGGTTCTGACTCAGAGTCAGAACCCACATCTAATTCATAGTCTTTCACCTCAGCCACCACCAACTTCTTTGAGCGACAATCAACAGTGTTATGCTAGGGGCTCTTATGGAAGTTGCACCACTTCTCGATATCTTTCTTTGTCTTTCTGATGTCCATCTTTGCTTGCGGAATAAAATAGTTTTCTCGAGGTGGTCCGTCTTTGCTCTGTCCTTTGTTATGTGGGTTGGGGCTTCCCTTTTCTGGATTTTGCTGTGAGGGGTTCCCAGTCTTTTGTTTGAGCTTCTACTCGATTTTGATGACATATCGGTAGTCCGTGCACAATGATGAGATGTCCAAAAAATCCATTTCGGCCTAGATGTATCTATGCAGACCACCACAATACTTGAGAACCGGATGTCTCTCATAATATTTGATACCCATCTTGGTGTGCAAGGTTTGGAATATATTTGTGAAATCGGGCACTGCTTGGTCTCTTTCCTGCCGCAGTGTGCTACATTTTCTATACAGGTCGTCATAACTTCCAACCGGGTAATATTGTTCCTTAATAACATCCCTGAAGGACTCCCAGGTGACCGTGATTATAAATAATGAGGGTTCCTCTATTTCCTTCTGCTCACAAAAAGTTTCCCACCAATCTTTGACATGGGGAACGACTTGGAGGACCGCAAAGGTAATCTTTTCTCTATTCGAGAAGTTATGGATAAATAAATACCCTTCTAGCAGATTCAACCATTTGTTTACAACATTTGCATCTATATGAACTTCAAATGCAGGAATATCAAAGTTGATTTGTACCTTGAAGGGGGCAATGCCTCCATTTGAGGAAGATTTATTGCCTATTGGTAGCCATTGAAGGATTTGCGCAAAACTATCCATCATCTTTTTCCTCTGTTGCGTGAGGGCCTCCTCGAGAAACATTTTGAAGGGATCTCCTATCCCATTGTATTTATTTTCTCCCACCATGAGAGGTTGCTTGGGCATGCAAGAGATTTTGTCCTAACGATAAACAAGCTCAAGACCCAATTCTTTGTACCCTGACCTCGTTGGGGACATGCATTAAGAATGACAAGGAGAAGACTGCTCTGATACCACTGATCCAGATTTTATGAGTAGAATGAAATGAATACATATTATTATCAAAATATTATTAACATAAAATAATAGATATACAGTAATATTGGTTTCTATTCAATAAGGAAATAAGCTAAAACTGTAAAATGCAGTGGAAACAAACTTGCTAGAATGGTGGTGGCTTATCTCTGAGAAGAGATGTGACGGTTGCGCTCATTCGCCAGAAGATAATTACAATGAGGTTCTCAAGGAATTTTTACAATAAACAGGAATGTAAAAAACCCTAGACATCCAAAATCCTAACCCTAGGAGATGAAGCACCGAAATTCATGTGGGCCCCATTTGGGTAAGTTAGTACATCAACTTCCCGGGGTCGTAACTTTTGCACACGATCTCTGTTTTAGGCACATGATAGCCCATTGGAAAAGTCTATCTGAGGACTACACACGTTGCCATCAAACTATGACTTTATTTTCATCATAACTATGGAGATACCTAAAAAAAGTTGTTTAGGGCCTCAAAATGCCCCCGAAAGTTAGGGACCCAAAAAATAGGAAAAAACTGTCGAACTGGAAAACTGCCAAAATGAGCCAGTCGGAATAGGTGGGAGTCCACCGAAATCCATCTGGATCACCTCATATTTCAATTCTCTAATTTTTTTTTTCTTTCTTTGATGAAACTAGGAAAAAGAAGGAATATATAATTCTTATGTTGTTTATTTATTTGATGAAACTAGGAAAACAAGGAATGCATAATTCTTATGTTGTTTCTTTCTTTGATGAAACCAATAAAAACAAGGAAATACAATTCTTATGTTGTGTGCGTCTTGCAATTGGAAAATCTCTACCCCATGTTATAACTATGGATATGTGTTAGGGACCTAACCCCTCATGTAGGTAGAATAATATATTTCCATGTAATAAAGGTCAATATTAATAAGGCCTAGCAATAAGGAAGAATAAGTCCAATGTAAAAAGACCTAATAGAAGCTTCTGCTTCTAGAAGGATATTCCTCTAGATGGTTCTTTTGATAGACATATTTAGTATAAATAGGAGTTGAGGGTATGGGAACTTTTGTCTTGGATATTATTGTAAAAGAGCTCTGCTCCGCTGGAGGTTGCCCTCTTGAAGAGGCAAGTGAACATTTCTCTCAGTAATCAAAGTGCTATTTCTAGTGTTATTTTGGTATCATTTTGGTATTATTGTGGTGTTGTTATGGTTATATTGTTGTTCATATGCCATTTCTAGCTATTTATTTATGTTCTGCATACTTTTTATATCTGGAATATTACAAGTGGTATCAGAGCACGTTCCTCGGCATAAAATTGTGGGTTAATTTTTTTTTAGGGTAGAGACGTATTCTGACATATTTAAGCTACAGAGATATATTGTTACGTGCATAAACCCACGGTCGGGGATTCATACATGCAGTAAATACAAGTGGTACTTAAGTGCACATATGTTGGCCACTCTTGTAACCCCTGTTGGTACCCCTTCGAGTGGTAGCGCACCATCCAACACCTATATATAGATCGACCTAGATCTCCTTAAGCCCTCCATAGATAAACTGATCAGCCACCTAATTGCTATATTTCCACCGAGAACAACACTCGAGAAGATACTCTCTAGTACCTGGGTATTCGGGTAGTACGGCTAAGGGCATGGTCTAGCCTCCTTAGTTGGTGCCCTGAGATATTGGGCCGAGTACTACTATTGGAACCCGCATGTATATTGAAAAGCTAGAGAATAGGGAAAAACCTTGTCTATAGAACCCTTGAATACCTAACCCTTGGTATGGAAACAAAAGCAAAACAAACAAGATCTATTGTGGCACAATTGTATCTTCTACATTCGAGTTGCAAAATTACTACACATTTCTTCCTGTTAAGCATTTGGGCATTTCATCACTGTAGTATTCTTCAGATCAGAGTATGAATCTGCAGTATCCTTTGGCACCATTATTTGAGAATTTTTCCGTTGGATTTCTCTTTTCACCCTTATCGCAGTCATACCTATAATTTTTCAGCAATTTTTTATTTTTTTGAACCCAACCCCCTTCCAACACCCTTATTTGGGCTTTACCCCATTGGATTCAACTCGTCGCCCTGATCGTTGTGATACACTTCAACCATAACCCATTTTCTGTGTGGTCCCACTCACCCCTTTTCATGTTCCCTCGTTATCATGGCCCATACCCGTAGCCAAGGCTTGGAAGCTCTCTTCACTACCTTGCACTCTAATTTCACAGAAACCCAACAAGAAGTGCGACAACTCAGTGCCAATATTTCCACCATCAATAAAAATATGCATTCCTCCATCATTGCCTCAATCGTGGAACTCAAACAAGAGCTCAAACAAAACATTACTACCCAGCTTGAATTTGTCACTACGACGATCTGCACCAAATTGCATATCCCTATAGATCTTTCCTTATCTGACCCACCTTTGCATACCGAAGGTGAAACTTCCTCTCATTCATAGAATTTTCAGCCCCATCACTTTCAATGTGACCTATGCCTTTTTCATGTGGATGTGACCAAATTTGATGGATCGGATCCCACTGGATGGGTAACTCAAATGGAACATTATTTCTCTTTGTATGGCATTACAGATGAGTTGGCCAAACTTCGGTATAGTGTTCTCCATCTAGATCAAGAATGTTGGTAATGGTGGCAATGGAGAAAAAATTCCCTCCAAAGGTATGTGGCTTGGACACACTTTGTAGCAGAGATTTCTGAATGCTTTGACACTGACACCAACCATCTAGGCCATTTGACAAAGTTGAAACAATCTGGCACAGTGGAAGACATTATAGATGCTTTTGAGTGACTAGATTTTCGTACAGAGGGCATGTCTGATGCTTTTTTCCGAGAATGTTTTATCAATGGCCTCAAGGATGAGATTTGTGCTCATGTCATCATGGATCGGCCTTAGAGTTGGGTGGACACTACTAAAAGAGCTAAGGAAGCACAACATGTTGTCTCTTCTCAAAACCACAAACCCTCCTTTATTCCTCGCACTAAACCAGTAACTCCCACTCCTCTTTCTACTCCACTAAATATCCATTAATTGACCAGGGCCAAAATGGCTGAACGTCAAATCAAAGGCCTTTGTTATAATTGTGATGACAAATATTTTTTGGGACACAAGTGTAAGGAACAAAATATTTTTATTGCTGTTTCGGAAGATGTTTTGGAAGAGGATTTTGAGGCTCCCCTTGTATCTGTTTCACCTGAACCCATTGACATAACCCCTCCCTCATACCCTCTCGAAGTAGAACTACTCCTTTCCCTAAAATCTCTCACTTGCTTCTCTTCTCCCCAAACCATCAAGCTAATTTGTTACATCAAGCATAGGAAGGTCATCATTCTTGTTGATAGTGGAAGCACCCGTAATTTTATTCATCGCTGCATTGCCCAAGAAACTAATTGCTATATCCGTGCAGTCAATAATTTCCAAATCATGATTGCCAATGGTGGGTCCATGAAATGTGGAGGGCATTGTGAAAATGTGCGTCTCCAAATTTGTGACTACCATTTGAAATCTCATATGTTTTCTATCGACATGGGCGATTGTAACATTGTGTTGGGTGAAAAATGGATAAGGAATTTGGGTTCCATTCTCATGGATTTTAAGGAATTAACCATGTAATTTGACCAGGAGGGCCAAAAATATAAGTTCCAATGCATCAACGTCGATTCCCTATAGATCATTAGTTCCCATCGCATGGAAAATTTGCTCAAAAAAGGTCATTCTGGCATTATTTCCCAACTCCATGCCATACAAGTCACTGAGACACCCTCTGTGCCATAGGACCTTCAATCCATCCTCTCTAAACATCAAGTGGGTTTTTTCACTCCCTAGGGACTCCCTCCTTCCTGTGGTGTTCATGATATTTCCATTCCCCTTGTCCCAGGAATCCTTCCTCTCAATATCCGTCCCTATCATCACCCCTTTACCCAAAAAAATGAAATTGAGAAAATGGTTCAAGAACTACTCAACGTAGGTGTTATCCGCCCTAGTACTAGCCCCTACTCTTCTCCTGTGGTCATGGTCCTTAAGAAAGAAGGTTCTTGGCGCATGTGTCTTGACTTCTGTGCCCTCAACAAACTCACCATTAAATACAAATTTCCCATTCTTGTCATTGATGACCTCTTGGATGAATTGAGTGGCGCCCAATTATTTACTAAATTTGATCATCATTCGGGGTGCCACTAGATCCGTATGAAAGAGGCCGACATTCCTAAGACTGAATTTAGAAATCATGAGGGCCACTATGAGTTTTTGTTCATGCCCTTTGTCTTGTGTAATGCTCCCTCCACTTTCCAAAGCCTCATGAATCATGTCTTCCATCCTTTTCTTCGCCATTTTGTGTTAGTTTTCTTTGACGATATCCTCATCTATAGAAAAACTTGGGCATACCATCTTGCTCATGTTGATCGATTTATCCATCTACTCTCTCAGCACCAACTTTTCCTAAAACAATCTAAATATTCTTTTGGTGCCTCAGAAGTCGAGTACTTGGGTCATCTTGTGGGCAAGGCCGATGTCAGGGTGGATCCTAAAAATATTGAAGCTATGCAAGATTGGCCTCACCCAAAGACTCAAAATCTTGCAGGGATTTTTGGGTTTAACAAGTTATTATTGCAAGTTTTGTTAAGAATTATGGAAATATTGCGGCACCTCTCACTGCACTCCTTAAAATTAATTCTTTCACTTGGACTCCAACAACTTCTCAGGATTTTCAAACCTTGAAGATGGCCATGTGCACCACTCCAGTCCTAGCCCTTCCAGATTTCACAAAGACCTTTGTTATGAAATGTGATGCTTCCGGGAAAGGAATTGGCATTGTCCTTATGCAAGAGGGTCGACCTTTGGCCTTTACCAGCAAACAACCGTCCGAGAGAAATTTGGGCAAATCAATCTATGAAAAGGAAATGTTGGTTATTCTGCATGTTGTGGATCTTTGATGCCCTTATCTATTGGGGAAATGATTCCAAATCAAGACATATCATCAAAGCCTTAAGTATTTTATGGAACAACACCTTTCCTCCCTCGATCAAAAAAATGGGTGACTGAGCTCTTTGGATATGATTATGAGATCATTTACAAGAAAGGTAAAGACAATGTGGTTGTTGATGCACTTTCCTGAAAATATGAAGATGAAGGGTCCCTTTTTTCTCTCTCCTTCATTGTACCATATTAGCTCCAAGATGTTAGCCAAGCATGGCTACATGATCCCAAAATTTTTCATTTGATAAAAGAATTGCAGTCCAATTCTCCAGTTTCCTCAGGGTACTCTTCGCTCAATGAGGAGCTTCTATACAAAGACCGTTTGTATTTAAGTAAACAGTCAAAACTTAAATCCACGATACTTTCTAAGCTTCATGCTACACCCACAACTGGGCACTCCGGGTTTACCAAAACCTATGACAGGGTCAAACGTTCTTTTTTCTGGGATGGTATGAAACAGGACGTTCATAATTTTGTGGTTGAATGTGATGTGTGTGAATGCAACAAGGGTGAAACATTCAAATCTTTGGGCACACTACAACTGCTTCCGATTCCATCTGCTATTTGGTGGGATATATCTATGGATTTTATTGTAGGATTACCTAAATTGGGCAATAAATCAATCATTATGGTGGTAGTTGATTGTCTTTCCAAGTATGCTCATTTATGTGCTCTTCAAAACCCATTTACAACATCCAGTGTGGCTCAACTTTTCATGGATCAAATATTCAAGCTTCATGGCATGTCGCATTCTATTGTTTCTGATCACAACCCAACTTTCACCAGCAATTTTTGGCAAGAACTGTTCAAGCTACAAGGCACCCAATTTCATCTCAACACAACTTATCATCCCCAAACTGATGGCCAAACTGAAGTTGTCAACAATTTTTTGGAAACATATTTGAGGTGTTTTTCATTGGAAAGGAAACATCAATGGGCTCAATGGCTACCACTATATGAATGGCGGTACAACACTTCGTACCATACAACTACCTGCATGACTCCTTTTGAAGCGGTATACGGATAAAATCTACCTTTAGTTCTCTCATATTTTCCAGGTGTCTCAAAGGTCCAAGTGGTTGACCAAACGCTTACACTTCAAGAATCTATTCTCCGTACCCTCAAAGAGAATTTGGTCATGGCCCATAATCACATGAACCAACAAGAAGATCAAGGTTTCTCTGAACGTCAATTTGCAGAAGGGGATCAAGTGTTTCTTTGACTGCAACCTTAGAAGCAAAATTCCCTCAAGGTTGACCATTGTTATAAACTGGTGCCCAAATTTTATGGTCCTTATACGGTTCTCAAGCGTCTCGGACAAGTGGCCTATCAGTTAGCTTTGCCCAGTCATTCTAAGCTCCATCCTGTTTTTCATGTTTCTTGCTTAAAGAAGGTGATTGGAACTAAGTGCCAAACCCAAACCACGATTCCCGAGTTGGACGAAGAAGGCTCCATTTGGCTACAACCACAAGCAGTTTTGGACCAGCGTGAGCATCGTTTGTGTCAGTGAACCATCAATGAAGTGTTAGTCCAGTGGAAAGATGCAAATCCAACAGATGCCACTTGGGAACCAACTACCATTCTGTAGCAATTTCCCTGTCTCAAGCCTTGAGGACAAGGCTGCTTTTAAGGGGGAGGGAATGCTAGGGACCTAACCCCTCATGTAGGTGAAATAATATATTTCCATTTAATAAAGGTCAATATTAATAAGGCCTAGCAATAAGGAAGAATAAGTCTAATGTAAGTAGACCTAATAGAAGCTTATGCTTATAGAAGGATCTTCCTCTAGATGGTTCTTTTGAAAGACATATGTAGTATAAATAGGAGTTAAGGGTATGAGAAATTTTGTCTTGGATATTATTGTAAAAGATCTCTGCTCTGCTGGAGGTTGCCCCCTCGAAGAGGCAAGTGAACATTTCTCTTAGTAATCAAAGTGGTCTTTCTGGTGTTATTTTGGTATCATTTTGGTATTATTGTGGTGTTGTTATGGTTATATTGTTGTTCATCTGCCATTTCTATATATTTATTTATGTACTGCATACTTTTTATATCTGGAATATTACAATATGCTTATTCTATCGAAATTAGTGACTGTTGTATTCTAGCTGCAAGGATGAATAACATACTTATTCATTCTTTCTCTATATCTATATTGCCTAATTAAAAAAACAAATCAAAGCACAATGAAATTGCATATATAAAGAATTACCAACACTTTTTATACCTGGGAGTCATGGCTTACTTATTTTCTAGAGCTAGCTTTATGTTACCTCAACAATTTGTTTCCTTGTGCTGCTAGATGTTGCAACAAAGTAATTGCAGGGAATCCCCTCATTTCAACATATGTCCCTAAAAAATGCATCTTGATTCACAGACATCGATCGTTGATTGAATTTCCTCTTCAATAGTTCAAGATAAAGCTTAATGGAAGTTGGGTTGGTTCTATTTACCACGATTTGGCATCGCTGTTTCATTACAATGTGAGTAAGAAAGTAATGAAATAGTGTTTTTTTCCACTAACCAATTCAGATCGGATTAGCCGCATGAAATAGGTGGTTCCTCATTGAGGGAATAAAATTTGACTGTGTCAAGATTCAAGGAGAGTTCTCACTGGAGGCAGCCTAAAGGGGAGAGGATGGGATCTCTTATTTTACCTTTTGTGTTGTTGAAATGTTATGGTGCCATCAGGTCCATCCATTGACAATCCTGTAAAGTCCCTTACATGCTTCACAGTGAGGAGATAAGCATGGTCAAACCAGGGTTTCCTCAAATGAACTCAGCTCATGAGGAACTTGATGCATTCTAAGACTGTCGTCGAGGATCTCAATGTGGGTATTTTTGTTTCATTGTTGAGCGTCACCTCGTGCATATACACATAGATTTAAAAATTGAGGAACAAGATCCCCATATGTAAAATCATGTTCAACAATTAGAGTGTGCTTCATCTTTCCTTTGAAATCCCCATGGTGGTACACTCTGACATCAATGGGAGCTTCTGCTATCGCTTCCCTCCACTCAATACTTCAAATAAATACCTTTCCCATTGTTGGAAACATGCCAACAAATTTCCTCATGCGGTCACATGCACATGCATGCAACTATTTTAATGCGCATGCATGAAATCCATTTATGAACTATCCATGTAACTATGTGATCTATTCATGATCATTCTGTGTAACTGAGTGATAGATGTTATATATACGAGCATACCCATAGAGGTGTGAGTGCGATGTGTAGTGAGTGTGTGAGAGAAAGATAAAATACTGAGGTGTGTTGTGTGTATGAGAGGAGAGGATAGTTGTATGCTTGTGTTGGCTATTATAATTCTCCCATTGAATAAAAGAATACCGATTATCATTACCCGTGGTTTTTTCCCTCATTGGTTTCCACATAAATCACTGTGTCAATTGTGGGATTGTTGTGCTTGGTTTAATGTGTGTTTAATCTAGTTTGTTTATGATATGGTTTTATGCTATGTCTTTTGATTCCGCTGCCCAATGAGTGGTATTAGAGCCAGGGCGAATTGAGTAGGTGCCGTAGATGAGCCAAGGAGAATTGCGTGCAGGTCTCTGGTAAGCGTAAGAAGTTTAATTTCGTCGACACACACACCTACTCAATTCACCTTGGCTCTGATACCACTTGTTGTATGAGGTGATAAGGAAAACACCCAGTAAAGAAACCTCAACAGTAGAAGCAATGGTGGTCAGAGGTCGATGTATAGAAGGAGGGAAAGATCAGAAAGGTACAACCAGGTCTAAGTCAAAAGACAGTAAGGGTAAGGAAAAATGTTGGTTTTGTAGCAAATCTGGGCATCTCAAGAAGGATTGTTGGAAAAGACAGTGAGCATCCAAATAGGACTCCATAAAAGAAGCAAATTCAGCTACAGGTATGGTTGATGAAGTTTTGTCTATCTGTTGTGTCTCTCCACCTGTGTTCACATAGAAGGTGCATGGCAGTGATGGTTGAGTCAACGTGAAATAATGATAAAAAAAAAATTGTATTTACTTTGAAGTTGTAGAAATTATTGATTGCATGTAAATGGGCATGTGTCTGTAACACTTTGATAGGCATGCGTACCCCTGGTTTACCAGGTCACCTATGAAAATTCTAGACATATATTTAGGTAGATTGAATATGTGGGGGGGCATGTATGTTGGGTTAACCTTGACTCGGTGAAAGAGTTAATGAGTTAAATATGTTTTTAGGTCAAAGCAGGTGGTTTTTCGGGTCCATGTGTTTTGGGTATCCCGTGGTATTGTGTCCATGGATTGCATGTAATGAATCCTATAAAAGGCTTGGTGAAATCTATTGTAAATGGGCCTGGAGGTAAGCGGTAAAGGCTTACTTCGCTGGTTTGGCCGGATTTGGTCAAAGTTGTTCGAATGCAAAGTTCGAGGTAGAGCAGTGTGTCCAATCTAGAAAGGTGGGTATGTAGAAAGGGTGATGTGTTGGCATATCAATCAAGTGTTTGAGAATATATGATGAAGGTAAGTTCATATCCATGGAACTTGGAAAGTATTGCAAGGAAGTTGGGATCAAATAAGCATGTTTAATAATGCCAAGTTGCAACAATAGTTGTGGACATAAGTGATTGTGCTATATGGTAACTCGGTCACCATCAGTTGCAAAAGACAAGAAGATTCATGAAGAGGTATGAACATGTCATCTGGTAATTACTCAAATGTGAAATTATTCGGTTGTGATCATCTTTCTAAGTAGGACCCAGATCAAACCGATAGATCTTTGATATGGTGATGATGTTAAGGGGTGTGGGATCCTACTACCCACAGAATCATCATGGACATAGATGAAGTGTTTGATGTATCTCCTTTTATAAAATCAAACATAGTAAAATATGAAAGGTTCAAAGCATGACTCGTAGCAAAAAATTATTTGGAAGGTATTGATTTCCATGAAAGTTTCTCACCAGTTGTTAAAATCTTGTTTATATTCATGTTGTGTTAGCAATGGTTGTGATAGTACAAATAGATGTTAAAACTGTTTTACATGGAGTTTTTCGGATAAGGGGATGTATATGGAACAACCCTTAGTTCAAAATCGCAACAAAATATTTGTTTGCAAACTCAAAAATTATTGTATGGCCTGAAGCATGCTAGGAAAATGGTACAAGATGTTTGATTCTTTCATGGTGAGCCAAATTTTACAAGAAGTGAGTATAATTATTGTGTTTATGGTATATTCATTATCTTGGTGTTATTTGTTATGCTTGTTGCAAGCACAAGCATGGTTGAGATCAACAGGTTGGCTCAGTTGGTTAGGATGTTTGTTATGAAGGATCTGGGAGAAACAAAATAAATCTTGGGCATGGAAATACACAGAGACAGGAAATATGGTAAGCTTGGTTATTACAACAAAACTATGTGGTGAAGATACTCAGGAAATTCGGTATGAATAAAGTGAAACCGATAAAATCCCTTTGGCTTTCCATTGTAAGTTCTCTTCAGCGTTATGTCCTAATTGATGAAGAATAAAATGGTCATATGTCTTGAGTATTATATGCTAGTAGGAAGTTTGATGATTGCGATGGGAAATGGTCAACATTTCACATGGAGTTGGTGTTGTCAGTAGACACATGGAAAAACCAGGTGAAGAGCATGGAAATGGGTGCTTCAAACACAAAAGCACAAGTATAACCTACAATGGTTGCAGTGATTTGGTCTCTGGTTATGATTCATGAGATTTGGACAAGTGCATCGGTTTATTAGACAGGTTACTGATGGAGACATAATGGTCCATGCTAGAGTGAATCGTGCAAGCAAGTTCACGCAACGATATTGTCAGAGAAGTTGTGGAGCTGTGATGGTGTTTCACTTTTCTTGGCTTGCAGAAAAGGCGATGAATTAATTAAGGGCATGATATATCACTTAAATTGTTGTCAATGTGGAGATTGTTGGAAACATGCCAATGAATTTCCTCATGTGGTTACATGCACATCATGCAACTATGTTAATGCGCATGCATGCAATCTATTTATGAATTGTTCGTGTAACTATGTGATTTATTCATGATCAGTCTGTGTAACTGAGTGATAGATGTTATATATACGAGCATACTCATAGAGGTGTGAGTGTGTGAGAGAAAGACACAATACTGAGGTGTGTTGTGTGTATGAGAGGAGATGATGGTTGTATGTTTGGGTTGGATATTGTAATTCTCCCTTGAATACAAGAACACTGATTATCATTTCCAGTGGTTTTTTCCCTCTTTGGGTTTCCACATAAATCATTGTGTCTATTGTGGGATTGCTGTGCTTGGTTTAATACGTGTTCAATCTAGCTTGTTTATGCTCTGGTTTTATGCTATATTTTTTCTTCCGCTGCCAAACACGCTGCCAAACACCCATGAGTGTTGCTTTATCAACTCTCCTTCTTTGATAAATAACCAAATAATCCGTAGGCCCTTCTCTGATAAATAACCAAATAATCAGTAGGCCCTGGATTATCTGCGCCATATCTGTTGGTTGGTCTGCTGCTTGGTGCATAGAGCTGGAGCAATATCCTCCATCTCTTGGGAGCTTAGTTGTTCAACTCTTCACTCTACCCAAAAACTAGAGAGGATGGTCGGGTGGTGATTATATAGGTAACATGCATTTAATCTGAGAAACTGATTGAACTCCACGTACTTTGTCATCCTAATCACCACTTACTTCACCATTCTTTGCCCTAAGTCCATTTGTGTTAAATGCATGGCAACGTTGTTGACAATTGCCCACCCTATAACAAGAAGTGGCGTTGTGACCCAGTCCCAATGCATTAGAATTTACCTCTGACCGAGTCCCAATGCATTAGGATTTACCTTTTCTCTCTCTCTGGTTTTATGGACTAGCGCGACGATTTGACCAGACCTCCCCAATGAAAAGATGTGTAATGCATTACACCGACACCATGGTATGCCCTCTCACATTTAAGATTTAATTCTTAAAGCAATTACATACAAATTAACATACCCTGATCAAAACATTAAGGAACACATACAAGACGGTTAAACTAAGGAGCAATGACAACAAAGAAACTTAAACTAAGGAGCAATGACAACTAATACCAATTAAATTTGACCAATGCAACACAAATTAAACCTACACTGCCTCATTCATCCTTTTTAATTCAAGGAAGGAGGGCCCATTGACAACGAAAGGTGAGGAAAGTTTCAGAGCTCATTGCTTGATGTGAAGATGATCTATCTGTCCATCTAATTCATCCTGTACCTTTATTTTCAGAAATCCTTTTCCCATAAAACAGTGGCAACACAATGAGTGTAGCTGACAATGCGAACCAAAATGCTGCAAGCCAATCGTAAACGATCAGAAGAGTGCTTGATATTTGTTTTTCTTTGGACTTGTTCTGTTCTTGAATGGTTGGTAGGAATTCGAGATCAGAGGCTTTGAGTGTGAAGATAACAAGAAGAGACAACAGAGACACAATCTCCTACATAGTGATGGACTCCGAATACAAGGCTAGCTGCTGCCTCTCTTGATTTTGCATTCAATACGTGGACTTCTCACAGATGTCTGGATGGATTCAATGGAGGAGCAGTTGCAAGAGAGGATGTGTATTCATTTAAAAAGTCTGGATTCTGTGTAAAAGAAGGATCAAGGAAGGGGACAATCACATGGTCATTTATCTCTACCTAGACCACTTCAAATTATTGTGCCTGCAACCAAAAGCCATATCAGAACATTACTTTCAGATCAAACTAAATGTAGTATATGAAAAACCAACACAAGTCCATGGAATATACAACTCTACACTAAATGATCTGCATTTCAACAAAATAATGAGAAGGGATACTGACTAAAATGCTCTAAAATCTGTGGTGCTGTGCCAAAGTATTTTGAAGTGAAATTTTCAAGGAAACAACGTCGATATCTTTCTTAAATCCCACAATGCTAAGGATATAACTATGAAATAACCTCCCAGTGGTCAGGCAGGCGACTGGACTCAGTGGTTCTTCATATGATCGTTTTCCATCTGGTAACTTCGGTTTATCCTTGGATATAGACAAGTAGTTTAAACTGCCTTATCTGCCTGTTATATGAGCTGATGATGCAGCAGCAACATGTTGCCTTTATGGAAACCATTGCTCGTCTGATCGCAGTTATTATGACGGAATTGCAATTTAAAATTTCCATGAAATTTAATGTAGGAATGGGAACCAAAAACTCTAGCTGAGGACACCGGGGAATGAGGCATTTTAACTAGAATTTAGCTAATGCCATGTTTAAGAAATAGTCACCACAAATTCGAGCCAAAAATACCGGTGGTTGAGGCATTTTAGCTATGTCACGCCATGTTTAAGATGCTTCCGTAGAGAACTGGTGGAGAGATGGACCAACTTAATCTCATCGATTCTTTACTATAATATTATTTTGATGATTCTTTACTATAATATTATTTTGCTGAATTATAATATTAAGTAATTAACTAAGTTCTTCTAATATTAATATTATTTTGCTTAATTATAAAATTAATTAACTAAATTCTCCTAATTATAAGTTCTCGATATATCTCAACTATGAAATAGTGCAATGTAAACTTGGTTGTAAACTTTACAATACTTTGGGTTGTAAACTTTGCAATTCTTTTTTGAGTGTTGAAGCTTTTTACAGTAACTCAAGGGAGGGGCTTGCTGCTTTGCAACTCCTCTTGTTTATATATATTTATATATGGAGAGAGTGTAAGGGTTAATCTCCAAAATCGATGGTCAAAATTTTACATTGGAATACAAGGCACTTGTTATTTTTGACAACTCGTCTTGTTTATATATATTATATATGGAGAGAGTGTAAGGGTTAAGCTCCAAAATCGATGATCAAAATTTTACATTGGATTACAAGGCACTTGTTATTTCAAAGTGGCTTTGAGAAAAGTAATTTTGGAAGTGGCTTTGAGAAAAGTAATTTTGGAAAAGGTTGCACAAGGTGACACATTATCGATCAATGTCTCAAGATTTGTGTCCTGAAAAGATTGGTCATTTCTACTCATTTACGTGCCACATTATCAAACAATGTCTCAAGATTTGTGTCCCAAAAAGATTGGTCATTTCTACTCATTTACTTATACTTATAACTGTAAATTTAAATGAAGATGTGTTTAATTGGCCATCCAAGGTTGTCAGATTAACTATAAATGAAACCTATGATTGGGTTGATGTTGGTTTTCCTTTGGAGAAAAGGGAATATGAAACTGATTACAAAGATTAAGGAGATGTCCATCATTTGAACACTTTTCAAATATGAAAATGATATTTCCTTTCTACCCAAACTGCTTCCCAACAATTGGCAAGCCATGGTTTTGAACTAGGCTCAGTTCAAGCAAAATACCCCTGGCTCGAAAACTTTCCTTGCTTCTCCTAAGTGTATTAGAACATTGGATATTGTTAAATATATTGTACCCTCAACAGTCTGACCGTACACTGCTAGCTATACTGGACAGTTGTACTTTCTATTTTTGTCTTGCTTGAGCCTATTTAGCTCAACCATCTCCCATTGTATTGTACTTCAACTTGTTTAGTACTTCTTCATACATTTCAATATACTGTTCTATTCTTTCTCTCTGCATTTCTCTTTTCTTCACAATTTATCATGGTATCAGAGCTACAGCAGTAACCCTCTTCACACAGTTCGGAGAGCAACACGATCCTCACAGTACAGAGCTTCACGGATCTTGAGAGCACGCGACACAGACTTTTCACAAGGCTTGGAGAGCTATCCGTAATACTCTTTAAAGATCGCCGTAAGAAGATTGCAGAGGAAGCAGAGCGTACAACGCTCGAAAGATCCTGGATGAAGACAATGTAGAAGAAGAAACAATAAAGATTCTTGTAATTTTTCAAGAATTGTCAAAGATTGACGCAGAAGAGCTGCAGAACAAAATAATGTTTAAAGAACTTGAAGATTTCGCTTAAATTTGTTAAAGATTCATGCATAAGGCAGAATCATTTAAAGATTCTTGGAAATCACTCAAATCTGTCAAAGATTGTAGCAGATAACGAAGAAGTCATGAAATTCTTTCAAATATTTGAAAGATTCACGAATATTTCTTCCACAAGTGTAAAGAACGCGTCTCAGGTGGAAGGAACAGCCACTGAGGCCGTAAGATTCATCTTGCGAACGGATCCGAGGCGGGAAACCAGTTCAGAAGGGACGAGGAGAGTGCGGAAAAGGTGAAAGAATTTCAGCCATCAGATCTTGCACAAAGGCCTGACAGCCGTTAGATCAGCAAGAAGGTGCACGACGGTTAGTCGTTTGGAGTGCACCGGAGAATTTTTTGACTTGTGAAATCCCGACGTCATCTTGACCGTCCATCAAGAAACACGTGGCGAGATCTCGACACTCCGTGACTCGCAAGGTGTAAGGACAGAAGACTGCCGTGAGAATTCACGAATCACGAAATCACGAGTCATTCTGGATCGTTGATCGAGAAAGATCGTGAGCCGTCGATCTTCTCTCATCGCAAAATCGGCAATCGTGAGTTGGACGCGCAAAAGATTGCACTCCAAAACTCTGATACGTGATATCTCGATATCCCGAGAAGACTTGTGAGCTGTCCATCTCAGAGGACACGTGGCAGCAAATCAACGCATCGTCACATCGGCATTCGGGGTTTCGAGTTGTCAAAGAAAATTTTCATCGCAACTCGCGAAATCGTGATACGCGATATAGCGATAAGATCTCAGCTGTCCGTTTGTCCAGACACGTGGCAAACATCATAGCGCCCGTCGGCGTTTCGACAATCATGGTTTCAAGTTGATAGGGATTTGGAGCATCGCAAGTCACGATATCCCGAGGAGGAATCAGGACTGTCCATCTCTCCCGGATGCGTGGCGTAAATCCGAAGACTCGGGAAAAGTTCCGACAAGGAAAGGGCCATCGGCATATTGGGATTCGGCAAATCGAGAATCCTGAGAACAAGTGATCGAGTTTCTTTCCAGTGAAATCCTCGACGCAAATCTAAGCCGTCCATCTGTTGAGGACGCGTGGCAGAGATCAAGGCTTTCGGAAAAATCTCGATAAGAGAGTTTATCGGCTTTACGGGATTCAACAACTCGCAGATCTAGGAGACGAGAAGTCTGGACCATATCAAATCGCGAAATCACGAGGAGAGATCACAACCGTCCGTCTGCTGGGACACGTGGCAGCGATCAACGGAATCGGGAAAAGTCCCGAAAGGACAGCGCCATCGAAAAATCGGAGATTGGGGAGTCGAGGAGTGAGAAATTCTCGTCATCAGAACTCGCGAAATCCTGATTCGCGATATCCCGATAAGATCTGGGCCGTCAGATCACACAAGATCTGGACCATTGAATTGTCTAAAGGCATTTTTTTTCACACTTCGGCGATTTGAAAGTCAAAGAACGGGAAAAGCCCGTAGCGCTTTAAAAGTAAGGCGCGTGGTCACATTACAAGGAGACCAAGGGCCAATTCAAGCTCGATAAGCTCCCATCGGCCATCGGAAAATCGACGTTTCACCGATCGGAGGTAAATATAAAATTTTCCTCTGTACTTCTAAATTTCTTTTTAATTCAAAAATCATGGCGTCATCTAGCAATCTAAACCCAACTCAGGGTCCGATTCTTCTTGGAAAGAATTACGAATTTTGGTCTCTTCGAATGAGGTCGCTCTTGCAAGAACAAGAGTGCTGGGAACCAGTTGATTTTGGATATGTGGAACCAGATCTAGCCGCCCTCACTGCCATGACAAATGCGCAGAGAATTGCTCAGGAAACTCTGAGGACCAAAGAAAACAAAGCAAAATTCTGGATTAAGAATTCTGTAGATGATTCGATTTTCTCGAAAATCACAGGCGCTGGTACTTCCAAACAGGCCTGGGATATCCTCAACTCGTCCTACCAAGGAAATGACAGGGTAAAAACAGTTAAACTACAGACCCTATGGACACAATTCGAGACTCTCAGGATGACAGAGTCCGAAACAGTGGATCAGTTCATGACTAGAGTCATGGGAATCGTGAACCAGATCAGACTGATTGGTGAAACCATCACTGATCAACGAATTGTTGAGAAAATCCTCAGAAGTTTACCCAAGAAATTTGAAATGGTTATAACAGCCATCCTTGAATCCAAGGATCTGTCAAGATTCTCAACAGATGAACTAATTGGTTCTCTGGTGACACATGAGACAAGACTGCATCTCACAGATGAGTCAATCTCAAATGCCTTCAAAACTCAATTCTCCTTCAGCAGAGGGAGAGACAGAGGAAGAAGCAGAGGTCACCAAGGAAGAGGGAGCAATCAAGGTAACCCTCATACCAGTGGAGGGAACAAACAACAATATCCAAATCAGAATTTCCAAGGTCAAAGAAATCAACAACAAAATCAACATCAGAATTTCCAGCCTCAAAGAGGTAGAGGGAGAAGATTAAATGACAAAACTAGCATTCAATGCTATTATTGCAAAAAGTATGGGCACTATGAATCTGAATGCAGGAAAAAACAGGCAGATCAACTCTCAGGCAGAGCACATGTGTCAAATCATATGGGAGACACCTCAAGAGGTATGTTTCTCTCATGCCACAAAACTGAACAACAACCTAAAGATCTCTGGTTGTTGGACAGTGGATGCAGCAATCACATGACAGGTAACAAATAATTACTTTCATGCCTTTATTCTTCAATCTCATCTGATATTACACTTGGAAATGATCATTTAGTCAAAGTTCAAGGAAAAGGAACTGTTCCTATTCTTACTAAATAGAATGTAAAGAAAGACATATGTAATGTCTATCATGTTCCAGACTTGAAACATAACTTGTTAAGTGTAGGACATCTCATTGAAAAATGATATAAGGTACTTTTTGAGGGAGCATCTTGCAAAATATATGATAGAAAACCCAGCAGAAAATTGATTTATGAAATCTATATGACTCCAAATAGGATGTTTCCCCTTACCCTCAGAACTGCAAATCTGATTCAACCTTATGCACAGAGTGCATCAACCCTGAATGAAACAATGTTTTGGCATACAAGATTTGGACATCTACCCTTTAAGAGTCCAAGTCTTCTTCAGAAGCACTCCATGGTCAAAGGTCTTCCCATGTTCAAAGAACAAAATTCCCCATGTGAGTCTTGCATACTTGGAAAACACAAGAGAACTAGTTTTCCCCAGTCTTCCAATCAAGCCAAACAACATCTTGAACTTGTTCACACTGACCTATGTGGACCAATGCAAACAAAGTCAATAGGTGGTATTTTTTACTTTCTAATGTTTATTGATGATTTCAGCAGGAAAATATGGATCTATTTTCTCAGACACAAGTCTGAAACATTTTCAAAATTCAAAGAATTCAAGGCAGAAGCAGAAAAATAGAGTGGCAAATTTCTCAAAGTACTCAGGTCAGATGGAGGAGGAGAATACAACTCCAGAGAATTTGCAAATTTCTGCAAATCTCAAGGAATCATCATGCAAGCAACAACAAGGTATACTCCATAGCAGAATGGAGTGGCTGAAAGAAAAAATCAGACCATCATGAATATGGCAAGAACACTTCTCAAAGAGAAATGTCTGTCAAATACTTTTTGGGCTGCAGCAGTAGCATGCTCAGTTTATCTTTTGAACAGATCATCAACCACCAGTCTACAGATGAAAGTTCCCCAGGAAGCATGGAGTGGGACAAAGCTCAATGTAGCTCATCTAAGGACATTTGGATGCATAGCATATGCATACATACCTTCTGAATTAAGGAAGAATCTTGATGACAGAAGTGAAAAATGTATTTTCACTGGCTATAGTGAAACATCTAAAGATTACAGGCTTTACAATCCCATCACCAAGAAATTAATTCTCAGCAGAGATGTACAATTTCTGGAAAATAAATTCTGGAATGATTCTGAAAATCAGCAAGTGGACAGTCAAAATCCATTGCTGCCATGTTCTGAAAACACAGAAAATTCAGAACAGCAAGTACCTCAAACCATTCTTCCAAGAATGCAAGTCCAAGGACAACCAGATAACTCACAGGATAACTCAACTTCCAACAGAGAATCATTCTTTGAATCACAGAATCAGAGAACTCGAAGTTTGAGAGAAATCCATCAGCAGTTGGATGACTTTCAACAACACAATCTTTTTGCTTTAATGTCATGTCAACCTACATCCTTTAAGGAAGCAGCCAAGGAGCCACATTGGGTTCAAGCCATGAACCAAGAAATTGAATCCATTGAAAAGAACAAGACATGGGATCTTGTTGATTTGCCAAGACACAAGAAGAGTATTGGTGTCAAGTGAGCTTACAAAACTAAACTCAATGAAAAAGGGTAGATTGAAAAGCACAAGGCAAGACTTGTTGCCAAAGGATTCTCACAACAACCAGGTACTGATTATGGTGAAACTTTTGCTCCAGTAGCAAGATTAGACACTGTCAGAACTTTATTGGCCATAACAGCACAACACAAATGGAAAGTTCACCAAATGGATGTCAAGTCAGCATTTCAAAATGGATTTTTAGAAGAAGAAGTTTATGTCGATCAACCACCTGGATTTGAAATCCAAGAGCACCCATCCAAAGTGTATCGGTTGAAGAAAGCCTTGTATGGCTTAAAGCAAGCTCCAAGAGCTTGGTACAACAGAATTGGCACTTACCTGATCAAAAGTGGTTTCAACAGAAGTCAGAATGAACCAACACTTTATACCAAAATAGATCAGCACGGTAAAATACTAATTGTATGTTTATATGTTGATGACATGATTTACACAAGAAATCTAGAGCTAACAGATTTCAAACATGCCATGCAATCTGAGTTTGAGATGACAGATCTTGGCATAATGAAATATTTTTTAGGCATTGAGGTTCATCAATCAGCCAAAGGCATTTTTGTCTGTCAGCAAAAGTATGCAACAGACATCATCAAACGGTTTCGCATGGAAGGATGCAATCCAGCAGAAACCCCCATACCATTAGGCACAAAATTGAGCAAGAATGATGAAGGTCCCACAGTGGATTCTACTTTATACAAAATTTTAGTAGGCAGTTTGTTGTATCTTACAGCAACTAGGCCTGACATCATGTATGCAGCTAGCCTTGTTTCCAGATTCATGGAATCACCAAAAGATTCTCATTGGAGAATGGAAAAACGAATTTTGAGATATGTTGCAGGAACTCTCAATTTCGGTTTATGGTACACTAACTTTGATAGTAATCAACTTTTTGGTTACACAGATAGTGACTTTGCAGGCAGTCTAGATGACAAGAAAAGCACATCAGAATATGTTTTTCAACTGGGCATGAACCTGATTTCATGGGCATCGAAGAAACAACCAATTGTATCCATATCTTCTGCAGAGGCAGAGTATGTAGCTGCTACCTCAGCTTCTTGTCAAGCTGTATGGCTGAGAAGATTATTGAAATACATGTCACAAACAAAAAAGGATCCAACTCCTATTTTCTGTGACAATACATCAGCAATTGCATTATCCAAGAACCATGTGTTTCACAAGAAAAGTAAACACATTGACACTCGGTTTCATTTCATACGCGAGCTAGTCAATAACAGTGACATTGCACTACAATTTTGTGGTTCTCGAGATCAGCTTGCTAATATCTTCACAAAGCCACTAGGAAAGTCAGTTTTTGATTTTCAGAGACAACACTTAGGCATAGTCAGTGATGATGATTGTAACTGTTGAGTCTAAGAGGGAGTGTTAAATATATTGTACCCTCAACAGTCTGGCTGTACACTGCCAGCTGTACTGGACAGTTGTACTTTCTATTTTTGTCTTGCTTGAGCCTATTTAGCTACACCATCTCCCATTGCATTGTACTTCAACTTGTTTAGTACTTCTTCATACATTTCAATATACTGTTCTATTCTTTCTCTCTGCATTTCTCTTTGCTTCACAATTTATCAGATCTAAGCATAAGTATACGTTGAATTATCTGTTCTACATGAGCAATACACTACCTTTTATTTGCGGCAAATCAGGTTAACTTTGAGCTTTCCAAAAGATCTTGGGAAAATGTTGGGTTTTGAGGGATAGATTGGAAAAATTTAAGTGCAAAACCAAAACCTAAACATAATGTCTTTCTCAATTTGATGAAATTTGATTCGAGTGGTACCCAATTTGGTGCATCTGTGGCACTGGTCCTAAGGTGAAATTGTGGCCCATTCACTCTGCTTATTTTGTGCCTACTTGATCATGTATAACCATTCTCTATGGAAATAAATTCAAGATTAAATGATTATCAAATTTATCATTAAGCAAGAGTACACCATATCTAAGGGATTAATCATTATCTAAGAAATTAATTACAAAGAAAAATGTCCATATATATATATATATATATATATATATTTGTTTAATTATTCTACATTTTTTTTTTCTAAATCTAGTGACATAAATGTGTACTAAATCACTAATTTTTGTTGTTTAAAATCTATTTGTAAATATATAAATGAATTCAGCATATTGAAAAATCAATGAGGTACTAAAATTATACAGAAATAATCACTCAAATCTGGAAATCTAACAATTAATTTCTTTGACAAATGTCCTAATTATTACAGCTCTCTCTCTCTCTATATATGATGAGAGAAAAATTCACTTTTTACATAAATAACAAACGATTTATTACTGTTACCTTAACAAATTTCCCTCTCTACTATACTCCAGAAATTATATTTACAGTGATACCTAAGTTAAACTTAACATTTTTACTTTCTAAAGTATAACTTTGATACTTAAAATTAATTTAGATTTTATGTCAATATCAAAAAGAAAAAATTCTATATTAAGTGATACCTAAGTTAAACTTAACATTTTTACTTTTTAAAGTATAACTTTAAGTATAACTTGGATAGTTAAAATATAATTTAAATTTTATATCAATATCAATAAGCAAAAATTCTATATTAACTTGGGCCTTAAAATAAGATACTATACAATAACCATCTTATAATAATAGTTGAATAAGTATAATTATGGAAAGCAGAATGTACAAATTTAATAATATACAATAATGATTATCTCACCTAATTATAATTGTGAATTTACAATTATGCTTCAATTACACAATATTATACATATAAAAATTGAAACTTAGATTATTTTGCATTGTCTACCTAAAATAAAATAAAACTTATTAACTGTACACAATATTATAAGTATAAAAATTGAAACTTAGATTATTTTGCATTGTATACCTAAAATAAAATAAAATAAAACTTATTAACTTTTGTATATAAAATCTATTTTAAATAAATATTTATTTAAACACAGAATTAAAACTTATTCCAAACAATTTAATATCTATTAAATTTATATCAATAATTATAAATTTAATTTCAGGACATCCTTCCTATTAAATTTATATCAATAATTATAAATTTAATTTTAGGACATCCTTCCCTTTACACTTATAATATAGAGAATAAAAACCCACAACCCAGGAAGATGGAGATGATATTCTCTAGAAAGTAGAAGGGAATGAAGCCTGCTCCTTTACAGATGGGTTTTTCGGCTTCAAAAAGTAATTTTATTTCTAAGTTGGGATAGTAATCGCAAAGGACTTATGATAAGATTTTACAAATAAAAATAACTTGAATATGATATATTTCAGATCAAACGTGCTAGTTATTTATTGTTATGGTTAAATAAAAACTTGAATATGGTATATAATGTGGATAAGAAATAGACAGATGACAGTTAGGGAGTGGCAATTGTATCCAGTTTGCAAAATTTTAAAGTTGGAGATATTAAGATGGGATTGTATCTTGTTAGGTTGATAAATTTATTAGTAATGGGTATAATTAATGATTTTTTAACTTTAAATCTTAATCTGATGGCTGTGCATTGAAGATGCTGGCATATTTTTTATTGTTTATAATTTTCTTGTATTTATGAAAACATTGATTACATTTATGAAGGTATCCGTTAACTTTTTTACATTTACCTAATCACATTATAAAATTACTATAAGGATATATAATTGCCAAATGATTAAGAAGAAAGATTAATATCTGCAAGCCAAGTTTATAACATTAAAAAAAACTGCACACTTTCATATTGGGAACACCCATTAGTTTATGGAATCTGAACCTTCTCTTTAATTTACTATGCTTACCATCCAGATTCCTTACGAGATGTCAGTTCAACAGCCTTCCACTCATACATGCCTAGCCTTCCAAGCCACAACCAAGGACCCTCCAATGCTAGCTGTAATAGCCTATTGATCAGCGCTAGTTATTTATCACAGCCTGTATCTATTTTCTTTTGTATATATCCACCATATCGATTAGTTATTTAATGAAAGCAATAAGAACACAATAATTAGGTATTTATTTTGTTGATTTTTACATCAGAATCAATAATTAGTTGGGTATGTATTCAGTGTAGTGTTGTCAGACTACTATTACTATAATTTCCCATCCGGTTTCTCATCCTCACTTACTATTTTTAATTATTTATTGGTAACCTTTCTTCAGACATGTCAAAACAGTTTCTTACCTTCAAATAGATTTATATTTAAAATCTGTGATTTTATATAATGAAGTGTCTTAACAATGTACTTCATCACAAACTTTTTAAATTATAGAACTAGAATAATTTAAAGGACATAAGAGTAGACTTTAATCCACTTATATATGCACTAGTTACAATGATGATGATAGACACAATGATTTGGATTAACCAAACTTATTAATTGAAACTGTATTTTAATTACTTCCCCTACTTTACAGTAAGATAATTAAGAGAAAACGATCATAATGGGATGCTGGTCGACTAAATTTGAAATCTACAGACACCCTGCAGTAAATTATCTGTTTTAACACACTTGTCAAGGATATAAAACAGTATCATCATAATGATACTTCAGTCAATTGAGATTCAATCTGTGTAGAGATAGTTAGTATCAATGGATTCAACACTCTGAAATACTCAAAGCATTTAAATTATACAAATTTAATCATTCAAATTTAAAGTTTTAATATTTTTTAACATTTTTAATTTGATTTCTGATAAAATTGATTAAAAAATATATCTCAACAAATTAAAAAAATAGAACTTTTAAAATATACTAATAGAGACATGTGGAAATCCGTCGCGACTTTCCAAACAAATCCGTCAGATTAACTAACGGAAAACTTTGAGGCATTGAGAGCTTAGGACGGCGAACTTCTACAGTTAGGTCGTGGTTTGGATATTATTAAATTCCATCAAGATTACTATTGAGGTGAAACGGTTGAAGAGAACACGACCGAAGAATACAGCCTTACGGGATGGTTCTTATATTGTCAAATTTATTTTAACCTAGTTTCCATCATTTCCATAATCAAGAGAGCTTAAGGCATTATCATCTTAGTGAACTGTCGAACGATGAACACAAGTTCAATCCCGAAGGTCCCGCGCGAATGAACCAAGGTACTTAATACAGTGATAGGATAGGGTTTCCTTGATTGCAGTTTTGCTTAACAGGTGAAAAGAGGACTAGAGTGTTCAGCACCCTATTAACGACATTCTCAATCTGGTAAAAGGGAACAAAGTAAGAAGTCACTACTATCCGAACTGTAGAAGCTTGACAGAACAACTGTTTAACTCGACTAAATAAAAGCATGCGTTACAGGAATACCTGCTAGGGTACAGTAAAAGGGTACAGCAACAGAAATCCGAGAGTAAGGAATTTGTGAAATCCCATCGAATTACTGTAAAAAAAGCCATTTAACAGTATTATGTCCGTTATATTGCCAATCAGAAGTTTTCTTTAATTTTTTTTAAAGATGGGATAATTATTCCTTATTTGCATGTAATGAGTGTAACAGAGTTCAGAAAAATCACGATCTGCTGGATACGAAGGTAAAACCCCAAGGTGTAATAACCATGCACACGTCCTACTAAATTAATTTCAATTAAGCTAAATTACCTTTGAAGCAAGTGTAAATAATTTTTAAATGTAAATAAGCGTTAATATCAATTTGAACAGTTTATATTTATTCAAGAAGATTCCTTTCAGAAATGTGAGTGCATAACTTATATGATTACTGCTCTACAGTTAAAATAACGTTACTTCAAGGACATAGTCTATGGTTTCTCAATTCAATTAGTAAAAAATAATATATGGTTTCTCCATTCAATTAGTAAAAGATAATAAACAAAGTTAAACATCTCTCAAATTTAAACATAAATCTCATTACAACCTAATAAATCTCATTTCAACCTTAGCTGAGGTTTCCTCAACTCACAGAACTTGTGTATCACTAAAAAAGATTCACCCGTTACCTCACTGTTTCAACCTTAGCTGAGGTTTCCTCAACTCACAGAACTTGTGTATCACTAAAAAAAGATTCACCCGTTACCTCCTTGCCAATGGCAGTGGGTACTCTTTTTTTTCAAAACCCCCGAGCCCCAACTGAGCTGTACCCAATCACCTCTAGCTCAAGATTGGGTGCACACACTAGCAAGTGTTGAGGTTCCCACCTCCCAAAGATACACAAAAGTCCATCTCACAAATAGTATCACATTAATGATTGTCACGACGACCATCCAATACTAGGGAAAAATAGCTCCACTTTTCTTCATCTCCAACCCTTAAGTCCAACTCACAAATAGTAATGCTCATAGGTTAATGGTCCTTATGACGACCATCCAATAATAGAGAAAAATAACTCCACTTTTC
Organism: Picea mariana; assembly: GCA_032191745.1. NCBI lineage: Eukaryota > Viridiplantae > Streptophyta > Pinopsida > Pinales > Pinaceae > Picea > Picea mariana. The sequence goes on from JASDQU010736473.1 coordinate 274,859, forward strand.
TTCATCTCCAACCCTTTTTTTTTTTAATAGCTAAAATGATAATCTACATCTAATAGTTACATCCAAAATTAATAATTTATAAATAACTTAAACGGATTATTCACCCTCATATGTGTCGTCTACCTGAAAGTTTGCAAATTTATAAAACTAGAGACTTTTACAAAACCAAACATATTCTTTGAGGGTGTTTGCTAACTATTGTTATGATAACATGATAACATTGAGAGTCTATTTTATTGAATTTTTTAAATTAAAATATGAAAATGGTTGTATTAATTGTATGATAAGGTGATGAATAATTTACATGATATTGATTATGATTATTGTAAATGCTACTAACAATTTTTTTGAGTGGATAGGAAATTTAGTGTTGATGCAATTCATAGTGAGAATAGTTCTAAATTAATGATTTGGGTTTGTGTTATTAAATTTACTTATGACAACGATGACAATTTTTTTTTTAGTGGATGTAGACACATAGATCATGCTTATCGATCTAACTCACATAGGATTAACGAGGTTGTATAGAGCCAAATCAGTACTATGGGGAGAGGTGGAATAATGTCCCTAATTCCACCTACTAGCACTCTCATCGTGGCTTAAGTTGAAAAGTGTGGGGCACTTTTACTCGAGCTGTTACATGATGTTGCGAGGGTAGGCCGTAGACTCGATCGCTCATGAGAGAAAACTAAGAGGTACACAATAAGGTGAAGGCCTTATTCCTTAGCATCCAATGGTCCCGAAAATATGGGGCAACGATAAAGTTAACAAGGTATTTACAAGTTGCACAACCATTTCCAATGCTCAAGGTCAAATGCTTGAAGGGCATGGTGCATGGCACCCTTGGAGTACATAAGTACATCCTGAAGGCTAGGGTGTCATGCATTCTTGACACCCTTAGCATTCTTATAAAATTAGGGATGACTATGTAAAAGTAAAAATGACAAATAATCTAAGGGAAGAGTATAAGTAAAAGTTCTTAGAGATTACCTTTTAGTAAAATATTAAATTTCACTATGCCTTAGAAAAGAGTATTTTTTTTAAATGAGTCAAGAGGTGATTACTTAATAATTTTGGAAATGAAATTTAAAACATATCTAGGAACTGAGTTTATCTAGAATGTGCATGTTGTAGTTTAAATAATTAAATTAATGAGAAACTTAATTTCATAAGATCTAAAATGAATTGAAGGGTGAATGAGAAGAGTCCAAATTCAAGTTGAAAAACAAGCTATACAAAAAATAAGCTAGACTATTGAGTTAAGTAGAACTCCATTAAATAAAACAAAATATTAAATTGTTTCCTTGGGATTTTAGGAGGATATCTAGAATACACCTGAGTGATTTTAAGGGAATCAACTTGAATTAGGACTCTTCCCTTCACCTTTTTTTTCATTATAGTTCTCATGAAATTAATTTTATCATTAATTTAATTTGTTTAAATTACAACATGCACATCATAAATCAACTCATTTTCTAGTTATGTTTTAAATTAGTTTTCACTTTACCCAACATTACTAAGGAATCACATTTTGTCTTATTTATTAAAATTTACTCCTTTCTAATGTGCATATATATATTAGCGTTTTTACCACATGATAATCCCAAATAACATTTAATTGTACCATAATCTTAGATCATCTGTCATTTTTAATTTTACATAGTCATCTTGAGCTTATAAGAAGTGATCCGGGATCTTTTCGTCAAGTGACTTATTAAAGAATTGCATAAAATGAGCATAAACAAAAGTACACCATAAAGAAGGAAAAGCTCAAAATGAAAGAGACACAATCATGCAATATGAACACAAAGAACTTGATAATGGAGTTCGTCCCTGGTGGACTACGTCTCCGGGTCTTTCTCTCAAATGGGTAGGTCTTTTTATTAACTCCACAAAAGAATTGGGCAAAATACATAAGTATATCTCATTCCGGAGTTAAGCCACAAAATATTTTCTCAGATCAGAAAACTAACACCACCACTGCGTTCATGGTGTCGTTTTACCTAAAAATGACTATCTCCATGCCTCAATCTGAGTCAGACACTTTCAGGCCCCCAAGACACCCCTGCCTCGGTTTTCGTGCCACTGCTCCTGCAATTAATCACTGACAAATATCGAAATCCATGCCAAAATATGGAAAATTGTTCCCAAATCCGTACTGTATGTATGCGCTCAGCCTACCCCTTCTCCATGCTCTTTTGTGTCTTCTCATGGACTACGCGAAACCCCCTTATATATAAATTCTGGGCGGTTATGTCATAACTCAAGTGGTTGGCAAGTTGGTTAGATCGGCTAAATTAAGGCATAGGCTGTTGGGAGGTTCTAGGGTTGAATCCCACAGACTCCCTATTTTACACATGTGTTACAACAAATTTTTGGCGCGCTTGCTAAAACTGGTGGAGAAAATGGTGGAAAGGCTAAATTTAGTGGTGAATATGCTATATTTGGTGGTTGGTTGGGTTAAGCCCCCAAAGAGGCAGAATAATATGGTCATGTGGAATAAAACACGTGATCAGGGGCTGGGCCAAAGGCCGAGCCCCTCTCATTGGTGCCTATGTCTAAAGTTTACATTTAAATAATTTTTAAACCATATTACAAACAAGAAACAATGTATGGTGTAGTGGTTAGCACGTGTGTGTAGGGCCTTTGGGCTGTTTGGAGGTTATGAGTTTGACTCTTGGGGATTCGAATAAACTTTTGCATTTTCCAGCCATTGGAGGGGTGCCACATGGCAGCCCATGACTGGGCCACGTGGCACCATATAACTGGTCCACCAAAACTGCCACTTGTCACAATATGATTTTCCAATGAAGTTGACATGTGTCATCACCGAACGTGCCAATGTGTCTGCCATGCCACATCATCTTGCCAACTCAGTTGTGCTACGTGTCACCCTTGCATTGGTGCCATGTGTCACTTTGACTTTTGTCGTTTGACCAAGTTTGACTGAACTTTGACTGCTTATAACTTTTGATCTGTAACTTCGTTTGATGAGTTGTTTGCGCTGTTAGAAATATTGTGATGCGCTCTTCGTGATTATGCCATTTTCACTAAGTTTTAGGAACTTCGATTTTTTCCCTTTTGTTGTCTGTTGGAGCCATTATGAGCGTTCTGATTTGTTTCTGTGCATTCTGAGTTGTCTTAACCTTCTTTGAATCCATTTTGGATCATGCCTTCCCACTGAGAGCTTTTTGGACCACCAAAAGCTTTCATCAATCAATTGGTAAGTGAGGGAAAAGTTCCCTCACCTTATTTTTCTCAATCCACTTTGCCTTGCTTGGATGTGTGCCCTTTAAGCCTACTCGAAGATAATCAACATCACCTCTGCATTAAGTCCTCGTCCTTCTGTCCAAGATGATATCTTCCTTTAACTCATCCAAGTACTCAGGTGCAAACTCATCAACTGATGGTATTGAAACTTCCTCATCCTGATCCATGATCATGGGAGGTTCAAAAAGTTTCAAGTTCTCTATGTTCACAACTAAATAAATCTGCATACAAGGTGGAATATCTAAACAAAAAGCGTTAGTGCCGCTTTTCTCCAAAATAGTGAAGGGTCCATATCGGATGGGCTTGAGTTTCTTGCCTTCACCCTTCAATCGTTCCTTGCTGATATGAAGCCATACCCAGTCTCCAACTTGGAACTGAGGATCAACCCTCTGCTTGTCATGCCGAGCTTTATACTGTTCTTGACTCTTCTCCAATTGTTCCCTGGTTGCCTAGTGTATTTGTTGAATCCTTTGGATGAACTTGTGGGCTCTGTCCTCTGTGCATTCTTCATTCACATCGGAATCTCTCCCATACATCAAGTCCAAAGGAACCTTTGGTAGGTACCCATAACATGTCTCAAAAGGTGAACTCTGAGTGGATGAATGTAAAGCTCTATTATAAGCATATTGTACATAAGGTATCTGTTCATCCCATAACTTAGGATGCTTGTTGCAGTAGCCTCGAAGAAAAAGTACCACTGTTCTATTTACCACCTCTGTCTGTCCTTCGGTCTGTGGATGAAAAGCAGTGCTCCTCTTCAATTTGGTGTCCATTATTCTCCACAAGCTAATCCAAAAATCCCCAAGGAATCGAGTATCTCGATCCGAGACAATGGACGTGGGTAATCCAAAGTGAACCCAAACATGCTGAAAAAAGAGATTAGCAGTCTGCTCAGCAGTGATCTACTTTTTACATGGCATCAAGATACACATCTTGCTGAACCTATCCACTATGACATACAAATAATCATGACCCCCTCTGGTCATTGGTAAACCCCCTACAAAATCCATGGAAACACTTTCCCATGGATGGGATGGAACAGGAAGTGGTGAGTATAGCCCCAATTTTCTATTAGTGGGATTACAAGTAGAACAAATCACGCCCCTTTACATATTTACTTACAATTTCTTTCATTTGAGGCCAATACCAAAACCTCTGCAAATGAGCCATAGTTTTTCCTACCCAAAAATGCCCCGATACAAGAGAAGTATGAGCTTCTCGTATTACATGGACTCGTTCACTTGTAGGAATACATAGCTTCCCAAGATGATAGAGTAACTTTCCCTGCAGACAATAGTTCTCTACCTGTGCACCATGGGTTAGCTTCTCATATACTTCTTTAAAATCTTCATCGATGGCATATTGTTCTACATAGCTATCATGAGATAAAGAAGTATTCTTCAAAATAATAGAAGCAGTAATAGGAGGTCTAGAAAGCATATCGGCTACCTTGTTACTTGTACCCTTCTTGTACTTGATTACCAAATGAAATTGTTGTAGAAAACCCATCCATCTGTAGTGCCGAGATTGATGCAGTTTGGTCTGTGCCTGAAGATACTGTAAGGGCTGGTGATCTGTATGTATGATGGTTTCCTTCCTTAACAAGTAATTCTTCCATTTCTTTACACTTTGAACTAATGCATACAACTCTTTATCATATGTAGGATAGTTAACAACATCTTGGTTAAAAGTCTCAGAGTGGTAACAGATAGGCTTACGATATTGTATCAATACTGCACCCATGGCGTATCCGCTGGCATCTGTCTCGATCTCGAATGACTGTTGAAGATTTGACAGTGCTAATACTGGTGCGGCACTGATATTCTCCTTCAAAATGTTGAAATATTTTTGTTTCTTTCCTTCCCACTGAAAAGTGTTCTTCACACTGGTTAAGGCATGAAAAGGGGCTGTGATAAAAGAGAAGTTGGGAATGAATCTTCTCCAATACTGGACTGCACCCAAGAAGCTTCGAATCTCGGTTACACTCTTTGGCTCAGGCCATTTCACAATCACTTCAAGTTTAGAAGGATCAATCTTCAATTGTCCTCCTCCCACGATGTGACCTAAATATACAAGTGCAGTCTTGCCAAATTCACATTTAGACATTTTCACATACAACTTTTCCCTCTGCAAAGTATCCAATACTTTCTTTACATGCCTGACATGTTCATCCCAAGTCCCGCTAAAAACAAGAATGTCATCTAAATATACAATCACAAAGTCATCCAGGAAAGGCCTGAATACATCATTCATCACACGCATGAAAGTTGTCGGAGCATTACAAAGCCCAAACTGCATAACTAACCACTCAAACAATCCTTGTTTGGTTTTAAAGGAAGTCTTCCATGCATCATGTTCTGCAACCTTGATTTGATGATATCCACTGTGCAAATCCAACTTAGTGAAATAAAAAACATTCTTTAACTGATCAATTAAATCATCTATGTGAGGAAGAGGGTATCGATTTTTCACCGTGATTTTATTTAAAGCTCGGTAATCGACACAAATTTTCCATGTGGCATCTTTCTTTGGCACCATCACGATCAGAGAACCACAAGGAGATGAACTGGGCTTGATGGCCCCTTGATCCAATAAGCCATGTACCTGCTTCTTGATCTTTGTCATCTCCACAACTGACATCCTATACATGCCCACATTATGCAAAGGAGAATCCTGCTGCAGATGTATCTCATGTTGGATTTCCCTCTTAGGAGGTAATCCATCTGGTTCCTGAAAAATATCATCATACTTAGAAACAATATCAGTTAATTCCTTTTTATGATATGGATCACACCCTTGGAAATCATCGGATGTCCCGACATCTTTCTCTTTGACGACCATGAGTACATATCTCTTATTAGTGGTTATGAGTCTTTTCATTTGTCCTGAACTAACAAGTGTCGTATTCACCCTCATGCTATGAGCTCTAACAATATATTCCACTCCCCCTTTAGTAAGGTGGTATTTGTTCTCATGACAAAAGAAGACTGCTTTTCTATCATAAAGATAAGGACTTCCCAACACTATGCCACATATATCAAGCGATACAACATCCAAGTCTACTTCATCAATCAACTTTGAAGCAATAGAAAATCTAACCATACATTGTTTGGCGACAATAAGTTTTGCTTTGTCACATACCCAACCAAGAGGGTAAGGCTTTGGATGTGGTTTCGTTATAAAACCCATGTTCTTGACAAGTGCTTCAGATATTAAGTTTACTTGGGAACCCGAATCAAATAATGCATCTATCTTAGTATGTTTAGATACAACTTGTATATGAAATAACTCATTCCTCTTTCGTTCATCAATATGAGATTCATCACTGGAACTTGAACTAGCATGAAGAGATTCTTTACCTTGTACTCCATCTACTATGATCTTTCCTTCATCTCCTGATTCAAAACCAAGATCTTGCTGCACTGTAGCAACAGTCTTTGTCTTCCCCTTTCTACTGAACTGTTTTGCTTTCTTTTTCGGATGTAGTTTCCAACAGTGTTCTTCATTGTGACCACTTCTCTTGCAATGAGTGCAAGATGGTTTTTCTCCTTCTCTCGTTACTGTAGCGGTCTTCTTGCCCTTCCTTTTGAACTTCTTGAAAGTATTTTGTGGGAAATTGGAAGGTTTCTTCATGGGATCTTCTTGAACATGTTTCCCTCTGTTCTCAAGGTGAGTGGCTTGCACACAAACTTCGTCAAGACTAGTGGGATTAAACAAGAGAAAAGTATGACGAATATAACTATGAAGTGCACCAATATACTTCATTAAAGTTTCATAAGAATCTAAAGGAATATTCAATGCTAGAGCTTTCTTCCTAAATTCCTCTGTGAAACTTTGTACGTTCTGACCTTTACTCTGTCTCAACATTTGCCATTCCATCATTGCTTTATGTAAATACCCTAATAGATAGAACTGTTTCCTTATCTCCGTTTTAAAATCTGACCATGAGGAAAGAAGCTTACCACACTTACTTCTGTCCTGTAGCTTGCTCTCCCACCATACGAGAGCAGTGCCTTCCAGCCGAAGAGAAACCAGTTGCACATTAACTTCCTCTTCGTCAATATGCTGAACACGACAATATACTTCAACCTGTCGGATCCAATTGTCTAACTTTTCAGGATTAGCATCTCCATTAAACATAGGTAAAGAAAAATTTGCATCTAGCTTTAACAATGGTTTCTTAAAAGAGGCTTTATGGTTAGAATGTTGAGAGTGATGAGAATTCTCAGAGGAAGAACTAGAACTTGAAGGCGAAGACTGAGGCTCAGGAGGATCTCCTCCAACCCCTTGGTTTACCAAAGCATCATCATCTGCATGTGCTTCCTTTTTCCTCTCCTTCTTCTTCATCCTCTTCTCGTAATCTCCATACATTTGTTCGACCATTTCTGACATGCGATAAAAGACCATGTGAAAGTTTTTCTCCTATTCATCATGCTTGTCTTCTTATGCCATCTTCTTCCTTCGGGATGTACGACCAACTTCGGGATTGAACGTCTTAAGAGTTCCTTCACCCTGCTTATGCTTGGCCCTAGTAAGCATTCATACTCAACGATTCAATTCAAAGACGACTGCTCTGATACCAACATGATCCAGGATCTTTCGTCAGGTGACTTATTAAAGAATTGCATAAAATAAGCATAAATAAAAGTACACCATAAAGAAGGAAAAGCTCAAAATGAAGGAGACACAATCATGCAATATGAACACAAAGAACTTGATAACGGAGTTCGTCCCTGGTGGACTATGTCTCTAGGTCCTGCTCTCAAATGGGTAGGTCTTTTTATTAACTCCACAAAAGAATTGGGCAAAATACATAAGTATACCTCATTCTGGAGTTAAGCCACAGAATCTTTGCTCAGATCAGAAAACTAACACCACCACTGTGTTCACGGCATTGTTTTACCAAAAAATGACTGTCTCCACGCCTCAATCTGAGTCAGACACTTTCAGGCCCCCAAGACACCCCTGCCTCGGTTTTCGTGCCACTGCTTCTATAATTAATGACTGACAGATCTTGAAATCCATGCCAAAATATAGAAAACTGTGCCCAAATCCGTACTGTATGGATGCGCTCAGCCTGCCCCTTCTCTGTGCTCTTTTGTGTCTTCTCATGGACTGCGTGAAACACCCTTATATACAAATTCTGGGCGGTTATGTCATAACTCAAGTGGTTGGCAAGTTGGTTAGATCGGCTAAATTAAGGCGTAGGCTATTGGGAGGTTCCGAGGTCGAATCCCACAGACTCCCTATTTTACACATGTGTTACAACAAAGTTTTGGCATGCTTGCTAAAACTGGCGGAGATTACAAACTGGTAGAGAAAATGGTGGAAAGGCTAAATTTAGTGGCGAATATGCTATATTTGGCGGTTGGTTGGGTTAAGCCCTCAAAACGGCTGAATAATATGGTCATGTGGGATAAAACACATGATCAGGAGCTGGGCTGAAGGCCTAGCCCCTCTCATTGGCGCCTAAGTCTAAAGTTTACATTTAAATAACATTTAAACCATATTACAAACAAGAAACAATGTATGGTGTAGTGGTTAGCACGTGTGTGTAGGGCCTTTGGGTTGTTTGGAGGTTATGAGTTCGACTCTTGGGGAGTCGAATAAACTTTTGTATTTTCCAGCCATTGGAGGGGTTCCACGTGGCAGCCCATGACTGGGCCATGTGGCACCATATAAGGTCCACCAAAGCTGCCACTTGTCACAATATGATTTGCCAATGAAGTTGACATGTGTCATCACCGAACGTGCCCATGTGTCTGCCATGCCACATCATCTTGCCAACTCAGTTGTGCCATGTGTCACTCTTGCATTGGTTCCACGTGTCGCTTTGACTTTTGCATGTTTGACCAAGTTTGACTGAACTTTGACCACTTATAACTTTTGATCCATAACTCCGTTTGATGATCCGTTTGCGCTGTTAGAAATCTTGCGATGCACTCTTCATGATTATACCATTTTAACTAAGTTTTAGGAACTTTGATGTTTTGCCCTTTTGCTGTCTGCTGGAGCCATTTTGAGTGTTCTGATTTGCTTCTGTGCATTCTGAGTTGTCTTAACCTTCTTTGAATCCATTTTGGATCAAGAAGGATAAAGGTGCCATGCATGCCATGCCCTTAAAGACATACTTGCATAGTCCAAGGGTGCCATGCATCATGTCCTTCAAGCATTAGACCTTGAGAATTGAGAAGAGTGACACAATTGTAGAGACCTTGTTAACTATGGTCATTGCCACTATTTGTGAGACTACTGGATGATGAGGAATAAGACTTTCACATTATTGTGTACCCATTGGTTTATCCTCGTGAGTGAACGAGTCAGCGGTCTACCCTCACAAAATTGTAAAACCACTTGAGCAAAGTTTTCCTGTGCTTTTCAATTTCGGCCACGGTGGGAGTGCTACTATGTGGAATCATACACATTGTTCCACCTCTCCCCATAGTATTGGCCCGAATCTATACAACCATGCTACTCCTATGTGAGTCAGATTGACAAGCATGATCCCCATGCCTACATCCAATAAACATTTTATTTTTCATCATTTTCGAACTACTCCCTCATTGTCTGAAGTCTATAGTCCTATTGACAATACGCGCATCAACATATCACTAAGATCCATGTCCACTCATGAAACTTGTTAGAATCATCTCCAATAATTATAATCAATCTCATGTAAATTATTCAACATATTATGCAATTAATTAAACCATTTCATATTTTAAATCTAAACGATCCAATTAAAATTGAATCTGAATGTAATAATAAAATTTATTTACCTGATTGTTTTTGAACAACACCCTTAAAGAAATAATTAGATTGTAAAAGTAGTCAAGTAAAACAGGGCAATATATATATATATATATATATATATATATATTCAACAATTCTCTTGGCCCTCGACCAAGTTTTTCTCTTGGCCCTCAACCAAGTTTTGAGGAAACATTGGTCAGGTTTGACCACCTTTTTGGACTTCGACATGCTGGTCGAAGATGGAGCGCCTAGGCGGAGCTGAGATCGTGAGATCTCACTTGTTTTGTGGACCCAAAAAGGGGTTCATTAGGGTTTATGTAATGATTTATGGGATGTCGGACCATGGGTTTACCCATGATTAGGCCTTTTTGTAAATGTAAAAGTATAAATAAGAATAAGATTGTAAGAATGAGTAGTGGTAGAAGTGTGTAATTAGCTAAGTGCAAGAGGCAAGTAGTTCTGAGTTGCTTTGTGCAACATAATGTGTATGTAAGGCTCTGTGCTTGTTAGAGGAGTTGGCTCTGTGCCTTGACCTGATTTTGGGAAGGTGGATTTGGTGCTTAGTCCATAGATCACTTGTCCAGTATGAAGCTTGGCTATGTGGCTTAGTGCATGTAGCCCCACACTGGGGTGAACCATGTATATCATGTGTTGATGGTTTGCTTTGTGTTATGATGTTTATACTCTGGATCTTCTTAGCACACTGATTGTTATGTGTAATAGATATATATATGAATACTTAGTGATTTATTTATGTTGAATATGTTAGATCTAATTTATGTTTCTAAGTGTAGAGTGTATGTTGTCAATGTTACTGCGCCAATCTATACTTAGGTTTTGATCTGTGATGTGAATAAGACTAATAGATTTATGCATGTTGTTCTTAAGTATTCTGCGAAGTAAATGTAATCACAGATCTGTGTCCCAGCTTGGTTACAGAAACCTGAGTCATGTAACCCCCCCTCCCTCTACCTCAGGTGAGACTTCACTTGCTTCAGAGGTGTTGCTAAAAGGGATGGTAGTTAGGGTTTTGTTGGTGCATTGTTGAAGCGTTGAACCCTGGGTCTGACCCTGTTCCAACAAATGGTTCCATTGCCGGGACTTGAAACTATGATTGCTGGGAACTGAAGTAAAGAAAAGAGAAGCTCTATGCGTAGATCTGTTGTTGTAGTGTGCAATATTGTACTTGACTTGCGAATCTTTGTGCTAAGAAAGAAGAACGATATGAAGAAAAGAGGTAAGATCTTGAAAGAGGTAAAGCTTTGTGCTTTGATAGAATAAGATAAGTGAATTTTTTTGTTTCGAAAGCATGAATCTAGGTATGTTTGATAGATTCTTTCCTAGTCTGAAATCTAGGGTACAGTTAGAAGAAAGAGTTGATTTGAATAAATTTGATAGAAATAGAGAAAGATATGTTATTCATATGCATAGAAAGAAATTTTGGACTAATGAGTGGCTACAAGAACCTAGAAAGAATTTTTGCAGTTTGTAGGCTCAACACTATGATCCTAGTGCGCAGTACAAGAAAGATTGGGGAACATTTAAAAGAAAGAGAGGATTGACATTATGTTATAACTGCAGAAGACTGGGACATCTTGCTAAGGAATGCCCCGATATAGGTCCTATTTGTCTTTGTTGTAAAACTGTTGGTCATGAAGTTGAGTATTGTCCAAGAATGATTGCTAAAGTTGAAAGGATGAATATGAAACAAGAAAACTATCAAGAGAATAAGAGCATGTTAAAGAATCATCAAGAGAAAGAATCAGAGAAAGATCAAACTATGTCAGTACAGTTAAAAGAAGCAATGAATGATTACAAAGATGTCAGTTTATTAGAGATATTGAAAGAAAAACAACGTATAGATACAAGAATAGAAGACTTCGACATAGACTGTGTCCTCAATGAGGAGACACAAGTGAATATCATGACATAAGACACTTGGGAAATTTTGGGAAAGCCCACTATGGTACCTTCATTGGGAATGATAGGCTTGTTTAAAGGAAAGATGACAACCCTATGTGGAAGAGTTACTAATGTACCTGTTATCATTCATGGAACATCGACAGAAGAGGAATTTGAATTCATTAAGATTGTTGAGAACAATACCCCGTTCCCTCTTTTGTTAGGAAAGACTTGGATTGAGAAATATCAGATCAGAAGGAAATGAGAGGAAGAAGCTACAAAAAAAAAATAATCAAGAACTAAGGGATTTCATATCTAGAAAAATAGATCGACTGATAGAAGAATGAGAAGTTGAGTCGAAGCAACCGAAGGCAAGAGAATTAGATGTCGGGGTTGAAATAACATAGAAAGGTTTGAAGGACCTATCCATGCAAGAAAGGAATACATCTACCCAAAAATTAATAAGAGAAGAGAAATTAACTTCGAACCCTTTGAGCGCACATCAGTAGTGCGAAGTCACTTCACAGGGAGAATATAAGAATAAGAATGGAAAGAGAAATCTAGAAATAGTTAGAGAGAATCAGATCGCCGGAAAGAAGGAAAGGAAGCTCAGTAAGAAGAATGCTAATTTGGAAAATATACAGGAAGTTACAAAGAATAGATGGAAGATTTCATCGATTGGAACTTCGCAGGAGGCAGGTTTGTAGGATTTGAACCTTCCCAGAACAACAAAACCATGCCGAATGAGACTTCACCCTAGACAAGCTATATGACCATTGGAGGCGCCCCGACCATTAGAACGACGCTCTAGAAAAAATAGGAAACACATTTATGGGCATATAGATCATCGTTAGACGTTTAGACCATGCCATAATAGATGAATTCACATTGATTGAGGCATTCTTGTCCATTGGAGGAATCTATTACAACACTTGCTTACTTAACCCGTCGGATCCTGCACTAGGACCACTTTTTGCTACCCGTGATTATCTAAGACAAGAAACGAAGTGATTGTGTGTGTCGAGATGTGCTATCAGACCTCGCCATCTGTTGTTTACCCCACTATCCGTTCACCTACAAAGACTTATTTTTTAAGAGTGAGAATGTCGGTCAAGCACACTGAGCTAGAGAAATCCATCGAAGAGGTTCTGAAGAAGTTTATGGTTGATAAAGCTATGTATGAGGGAGTACACGCATCGTCGACTAGGGAATTGCAGACTTCCCCTTCGAATGGACGTCGTTTGAAATGTGCCAAGCCCGCGACTGAGAAGCAAAGTAAGCATCATGACGATCTGGCTAATGCAAAGAAGATCCCGTCAATCTTACCTGATTCCATCCTGCCTTTGGTTGGTGTGGTTAACCATGACAACATCTCACGAGACTTCGAATACACATTGATCACCGCGTACATCCCGAAGGGAATACGCGTAGTTGGAACCTAGTTAGGACAAATCCCAGCATTGAAGAACAATGATTTCAACCTTGGAGACAGAAAGAACCATGCCATGCTCATGCCCCATAGATATTTGATTAAGACGACTGGGAAGAAGACTCGCATAGTCTCCCAACCATGGATAAAGGAGCTGGCGTAATCCACGATACTCAATGTGATGAAGATTCCTCATTTTGGCCGACATCAGGAGGTTAATGCTTGCACTAAAATCCTCTTGTCGTGCTATCATGGTGGATACCTGTGGCTCGACAGGAAAATTACTATGGATCCGACGCTGATCCATCAGATTACAGGATTGAGCATGCAGGGACCTAACCCTCAATAGTTCTACCCAGGGAAGACCTCAAATCGCTCCCTGGCACAATGCATCAAGGAGGCATACGATGAAGTTGAGAAGGGAAAGTGAGGCTACAAGGTAGCCTCTATCCAGGATGGAATAGTGAGCCTCGATTGCCAACTTATAGCTGGCAAGATCGTAAGAAATAACTGCCCCACGCAGGTCACCAGGTTCATGGTGGACCTCGCAGGAAAATGCGTGGAGGGGATGCAATGAATTGGGTGAGTTACCTCGTCAATGAGCTTGAGAAAGACTGCCACAAAGCGCATGATCAAGGATACGAGTTCCACTTTAGTTGGATACTCGTACTGATTGCATTTGTCGCTTGGAAAATTCTGGAAGGAGCAACCTTCCCGAAGATTGAACCATCAGAGCCATTGGCTGTGAAGTTCTTAACTTTATGGTATACGAATGAAATTTCAAAGCAATTGAATTAAAACGTCATGTTCCATGCCTACTATAAACAACTGAAGGTTTCCATCGAGTCTTTCTCATGCATGACACCGCGCACTCTGCACTAGTATAGACCACCAGCTAAGTTCTGTGCAGATCCACACTTTATTTATATCACTGCACGCAGAGATGAGAGAAAGGAAGAATTATAGTCCTATTATAAGATGACCGACAAATACATGGAACAGATCATGAAGGAGTGGCTGAAGAAGTTCCCAGTATTGGTTTATGATGCAAAACTCTCCAACCCTGACGTCATAGGAATCCCCTTGGTCACCTAGTTCGAGCATGCAGGACAGACCAGTGCGAAGAAGAAAAATAAAAAGGAGGAAGTTCATAACATAGAGACTGATGAGGAGGACAATGCCTCAGAAGAAAGTAGATCTGTCTCACCCAAAGGAGGAGGAGGAGATGAAGTAAATCAAGAAGTAGGAGGGGAATAAGGAGAAAACAAGGAGAAGGGGAAGCTACACTACCGAAGGATCCCCCTACCGAGGTAGAAACATCAAAGAAGAGGAAGGTTTCTTTGCAGAAACCTTCATCAAGAAAGAAGACCCACGTGAGTAAGCCCCAGCTAGAGGCTACACTCATGGAGGATGACATCGGTCTAGTCCGCGAAGCAATGGAGGATGCATTCGAGAACCTATTATAGAGATATGGTGAGAAGCAAGAAGAGTTGTATGTAAGAGTTGAGAAGGAACTAAAGGAGATACAACGAGCTATTCAGTTTAGTCATGCAGTACCTACTGTACCCTCCTCGTTGGAGATAACAGATTTGGGAAATGAGCCAACCCAACTTTGAAGACTTGTAGATGCAACAGAGGCTCGAATTCAGTGAGTCCAAGAGGAAAAGGAAAAGGCTACCGAAGTCTTGAAGAAAGGGAAAGAGGAAATCTTAGAGCAATTAAGAGTTGCGTGGTACTGTGTAACTGCTTATGAAAATGAGAAGGATGAGTTCCGGGTGATGCTCAAGGAGGAAAAAGAAAATATACAGAGGGAAAAGGACCAGCTTCTCGCAAAGTAGAATATAGTCAAAGAAGTGGTGAGCAGAGAACTTCGCTCTGTGCTAGGCTTGGCATAGGAGGAACATGAGGCAGTCGAGTTTCAAGTGATAAATATTGCTGAGGCCATCCAACAACTCCAAGCAAGGGTAATGGAGTTGGAGATCCAAGTAGTACCAAGAACTCCACGGGAAGTGCGCGACCAGAGGGAGGAAGTCACTAAGAGCGCAGTTGGAAGGATCAAGGCCCTCACTTCAGAATGTAAACAACAAAGAGACAAAAGTGCAGATACCTACGAATGCCTCACAAAATATCCAGATCTTAGGAATTTGGAAGCGAAACTACAAGAGGCACAAAAATAGGCACTATTAGTACAAGCACAGATGAAGACACTCATTGCAATCGAGAGAATGAAGAGATCACAAGAACAATGCGTGGTCCAAAAACAGATTACTGCCATCTAGGGTAGAGTAATGGAAGTCACACAGAGGCTACAACCAATGTAAGATGAAGCCTGCATGGTGTTTGAAGAGATCGAGGGACAAGGCTTGCAACTGGACCATGTGGTTGCGACAATAGAACAACGCTTGGAAGGGCCTGTTACAGAGAAAATGATCCAAGAGTTCACTGAGAAGGAAACTCAGGTTAAGAAGCAAGTTGAGGCAGCTCAAGGCCTTCGAAGCAACACTATCCAGATCTGAGTGACTCGAGATGAGTCACAAATGAGTGTTGGGGGCCTGTTGGCCCTTGACCAAGTTTTGAAGAAACAATGGTCACATTTGAACACCTTTTTAGACTTCGACAAGCTATTCGAAGATGGAGCGCCCAACGAATCTGAGATCTCATGATCTCACTTGTTTTGTGGACCCAACAAGGGGTTCATTAGGGTTTATGTAATGGGTTATGGGATGTCGGCCCATGGGTTTACCCATGATTAGGAATTTTTGTAAATGTAAAAGTATAAATAAGAATAAGATTGTAAGAATGAGTAGTAGTAGAAGTGTCTAATTAGCTAAGTGCAAGAGGAAAGTAGTTCTAAGTTGATTTGTGAAACATAATGTGTATGTAAGGCTTTGTTCTTACTGAGGATTTGGCTCTGTGCCTTGACATGATTTTGGGAAGGTGGATTTGGTGCTTAGTGCGTAGATCACCTGTCTGGTGCGAAGCTTGGATCTGTGGCTTAGTGCACATGAGCAGAAGAATGTAAGAGATTGAGACCTAATAAAGAAGAAGAAGCATTTGGTGAATGTAGCCCCACACTGGGGTGAACCATGTATATCATGTGTTGATGGTTTGCTTTATGTTATGATGTTTATACTCTGGATCTGCTTAGAGCACTGATTTTTATGTGTAATAGATAGATCTATGAATGCTTAGTTCTTTATTTATGTTGAATATGTTAGATCTAATTTATGTTGCTAAGTGCAGAGTGTATGATGTCATTTTTATTGCGTCGATCTGTACTTAGGGTTTGATCTGCGATGTGAATAAGACTAATAGATTGATGCATGCTGTTCTTAAGTATTCTGTGAAGTAATTGTAATCACAGATCTGTGTCTGAGCTTGGTTACATACACCTGAGTCATGCAAGCCCCCCTACCTCTACCTTAGGTGAAACTTCACCTGCTTTGCATGTGTTGCTGAAAGGGCCTGTATTTAGGGTTTTGTTGGTGCACTGTTGAAGCGTTGAACCCTGGGTCTGCCCCTATGCCAACAAATTCATTGATGGGGGGACAATGGTGTTTCTTGGGTGGTAGGATGGCTTGACCTCCATTTCCTTTGTAATTTGTAGGTGTAGAGGTGGAGCGCTACTCTTGGCATTGACCACATGGAATTTGGAGGTATTGTTTCTTGGAGCAATGATGGTGGATGTTGAAATGAATGAAAACTCATGTAACTCAGAGTAAGGAGGGAGGGTTTCTACTAGGAGAGACCACATGATTGTGTGTTGGGTATGGTGATAGAACCTAGAATGTGGAGAGGAAACACACATGAGTGTGTGGAATATGTGATAAAAACCTATGCATGAGATTGAGAAATGATGGAAAAAAGGGTGTGCTTGGGTTTAGGATGTAGCCAGAAGGGAGAATTGGGAGGGGCTCATAGGGTGGAGCTTTGAATGGGTCAAAAGATGAAACTAAGGAGGAATAGGTGTAGGGGATTATAGGAGGAGGTTGAAGGGAAGGCTTATGCAAAGTACAAATGAGGAAATATGGGTAGAGGAAATTGGAGAGGCAGAAATATGGCATTGGAGTGGGGATAATTAAGGGCTTGAACATATTGCAAAGGGAAAAGGGAAAAGGAGGAGGGGTCATGGGTGAAATTATACCACCTTCCTCCCTCCCAACCCCCTTCCCTTCCATTTACAAAATTCTCAAATAAATCCCCGCCCAAGACTTCAAGTGAACCAAGAACTAGAAAAATAAAACCTACCATCCCTAATCACACAATGGATTAGCACCTAATGAATCATGACCAATGCTCTTGCTTCATCAAAATCAAACCCAACAATATATAAAACCATAACCAGGGCTATACATGAATAACCAACAACTAGAAGGATAATTATACCTACTCAAACTTTATTGGATACCTGCCTAGATTGGTATCTTGATCCTTTCTTTTGAACTAGAGACCTAGAGCGCTAATGAGTGGATTAGCAAATGAAACTTTGGAGGAAGAAATGGGGTGTTTTTTTTACCCCCTCTTTCCTCTATTTTCATGTGGGCATGTGTGGCGTACCCACATTTTCCTCTTTTATTATTTATTATTTATATTATTAATTTTATTTATTTTTTAAATTATATTCCCTTTTTCCTCGAAATGCATGCTGCACATTAAATGAATTTGACCTTTTTCCATGGAAGTTCATTGGAGAGCTCGAGGTTGGTCCCAAATTAGATGGAGGAAAAATGAGACATGGATCACATCATTGAAAACTTCTCAATGAGCCTTCTCAAAAATGTAATTGATAATTTAATCTCACACCGACGAAGCCCTAAATTTTAATCAAGAAGATTTGATGCTAAACACTAGTTTATGAGTGGGGCCCATAAGTGACTTGATTTTGTGAACATTTCAATTTAATCATATGGTTTCAAAATGAGAGAAAAAAATATCATTAGAAAGTAATAGATCATTAATTTGATGATGCTAAGTTAGAAAATCTAATTTTATGCCACCACTACTGAATCACCCGCCCATAAACTTTATCACCCACCCATAAACTTTGTTAGGCAAGTTTCTTGAACCACACCCTTGAAACTGGTATGAAGACTTGTGAAAACTATAAGTGATTCATATGAGATCTAAATAGGGTGAATGATGTTTTGTTGGAAAGGTTTCAAGGTAATATACATCCTAAAAACTCCAATGTTCTATTTTTGTGCTCAACAACAACAATTTTTAAACAATGAACCTTTACCACCAAACTATTTCCTTGAAACTAGTCTTGATATTTCAAAATTCCATTCTCAACAACAATGTGTTGAGACAAGGTATATAATACAATTTTGGAAGATATCAGACAGCCTTGCATCATTACTAAGTGTAGTTTTTTCTTTGTGTTTGATTTAGAACAAAATCTAATTAGCGAAGTCACAATTATGGAGTCCACCCCCAAGAGGCTCTTGAATTGTGACCTTATCATGCATGTAAATTTGGAGTTGGGTAAGTGAGGGTTCATTGGAAATTTTGTTCCAAGAACTATAAGGTAAAACCATTTATTTTTTGAAAATAAATCAAAATTATTTTTATATTCTTTGCAAGATTTAGCTCACATGGAGCCTACCTAGTGATCGTTGAAAGAGGCCAACATTGACATTTTTGAAAAATGTGCTCATATCTAATGAAATATAACATGATCAGATTAGACGTGTACTTTTATAATATGCGATAGTTTCAAAACTCAAAAATAAGTTGGGGATGGCCTCCCCAAAGGCCAAAATATAGGAATCCAAAAACAAACCAAACAAGGTCAGATTGAATCTGATTGTGTGTTGACAAGATCCTATTGGGAACTATAACCTTAATTGATGCCATGGAAATTCCTTGTGGGTGATATTAGGCTACGAATTACTATAAATTTGAAAATCAATTAGCCCTAGTAACCCAAATTCAGTGGGTGAGCCATGACCAATCCAAACCCAAACATTGTAAACATCTTCAACTAGATCCAAGTGAACTAACATTGATGTTTGATACTTTTCTAGTGTTTGATAAGTTATAATAAGCGTAAAATAACCACTCACTCTATATATATAATTCTCTTTGAAGGGGAAAGAGACCATAATGATGTTGAATCGTACTTTGTTCTTTAATTGAAGTTGGTGTTTGCAAGGTTACTTGGAGCAACCTTCCTTCTATCTTGGGACGATAAGCAATGTGAGATACCTTATTAATTCCAATGCATATTTTTGGGTCAACATTCTTGGTGATGGAGGGGAAATTCCTTTGAAGGAATCTTGAACCATGGGGTCACCTATGGGACAAGTAGGAATAATTAGATTTTTTTTTACCTTTTGAAGTGACCAAGGTGTGTGAGGGAGGGTGAAATAAAATATGATATGAGGATCATTTTCATACAAGGGATGAACTGGAGAATGAAGTGGTGCAAAAGAAGCATACCATTTTTTTTTTTATCAAGGTTCACAAAGAAAGGAAGAAGATGAATAATGACTCATGTTTGTTGAGTAATGTGGCCCGTGTGACACTTGTCTCTCACTCTAGTTATGTTTTGAAGTATGAGAATTGAAGGTTAAGGTGAACCTTGTCTCAACACAAACTCTCATGCATAACTTCAATTATTGATGCAAAAACAAGAAAACAAGGGTATTTTGTAATCCATGACCCATAGTATAAGGAAACTATCAATCAAACCAATCATTCAAGGGAGAATTGTTTTTTTTTTCTAGCATGTGCGAAGTGTCTAAAAATCTCAAGTTATTGTACTGTATGGGTGAAGACACCTATTTGGGAATTGTCATATCCTAAATTTGGGTAAAAAATAGTTGCAATAATTCAACCATGTTATCCATCATACCATCAAGTTCAGATTTTCTAGACAACATTTATACTAATTCCCATGGAATTTAATTTACAGAATTTGAGCTATTAATAATGAAGTTCAAGTCTATTTACGATAATGTTAAACAATGGTTTACTTTGGAAAAGAAAATCATCAAAAGGGTTTCTAGGACGAATATCTCCAATAAATGATATAGTAACATGAAAGATACTTTTGATGCTAAAATCAAACAAATCAAAAGTTTGAGGAGAAGAAAACAAACAATGACACTAAAATGAAAATGCTAAAATTGAGAGTGAAATCAAGGAGTACTACACCCAACATTAAAATAAAACAAGAAAAAATATCAAAATCAAAATAAAGCAAGATGTGTAAGTAGAAAACAAAAATTTAGATGACATATATTCAAGCAAGGGAAAGGTTTATCAAGCGTAAAAGAACTCAAGGTGGTGACCATTCACCAAAAATTGGAGAGGTTCACCATCTAAGATTTTTAATTTGAATGACCATTCACCAAAAATTGGAGAGGTTCACCATCTAAGATTTTTAATTTGAATGCATTTATTCCTAAAACCTCATAGATCATGTATGGACACAACCATAATGAATCAAACTTTTTATATTTGGATGGGGACTCATGTTCCTTATCCTAGATAAAAAGTATCATCTCCTATTTTGTAATGGAAAAGTGTGGCCCTTTTATTGAATGATCATTTGACAATGCTTTATTTATTTTGGAGGAGTTGGAATACGTCTTTTCCAACCTACTCTAGTTCAATTAGAATGTTTAAATGATGTTGTAATGAATGAAATTGATATTTTTCTTGAGTAATAACGAATCTCAAGGATGGAATTTGCAAGTGAATAGGTAGAATAACACATGTCAATACACTAAAGTACATGGACTTTGGTTTGTAGCAATCTTGGGTTTAATTCAATTAGCCCTTAAAGAAAATTTTAGTTTTGTGTGCCATTCTTTTAAGAATCCAAAATCCAAATCAGATTTTTATTATCACTATTCTTTTAAGAATCCAAAATCCAAATCAGATTTTTATTAGTTGTTTTGGCCAATCCATTACTCTAGGGGTAATATGCGGATCAAGAATGGAGATGTTGGATGCTATAAGTGACACTAAGTTGAAGTATAACATTTGAGATAGAATCTAATCCATTATTAGTTGAGATCTCATAAGATATTTTGAAGCAATATAAGATGTTTACTTCAATGGTTCCTACCACCTATTCTTTCTTAGAATTCCTAAGGGATACTACGTCTTCCCACTTTGTAAACTAGTTTGTAATAGTAAGGATAAAATTGTGTAATGAGAAAATATTGAATCAATGAAGTCTATGCACCATATTCAAAAGGGCTTGTACTTGAATGAGATTAAGGGTCATAGTATCTAACTTCTTTTTTGTAGTGAAGTTTTGGTAAGATTTACATCTTTAAACCAATAGATAGGTATCTTGATGGAGGGAAGACCAATACTAACCTACATGCAAAACTTTGATTGTAGTGGTTTTGGATAAATAATGACCTCCACAAACTCCAGGATGATATTGTTCAAGTTCCATTTGGTCTTGTTCGGGAGTAAGAAAAAAAGACAACACCCTATTAAGGATTATTCTATAAAGGATTTGGTGGTCTTGTAAGACATACCAAACAACTTGTAAGTGAAGTGTTTTCTTGGATTTTATATCCATGTCTAGTGGACATACACCATTGATAAAAAAATATGAGTTAGGTTCATACCATGGTTGGGTGGCCAACTCAATTTCATTAGCCATCTCTTCATAAGTAATCGAGTATTCTATTGGAAGTGGTTCAAATATGGAGAGGCAAGTGATTTAGTTAGCAATTCATCCAACCCAATCCATTTTATTGTTTTTACTAGTTTAATATCTAGGTCATATTCTTGCATGCACATGATCCTTTTGGAACATTTACTATGTAGTTTAGTTATATTCAAAGTAGTTATTAATAGAGACGTCGACAAAAAAATTGAACCTTGTGGCCTTGGATGTAGTGTTAGAAAAAATCCAAGGCTTTATATAATGATTAATTGTGTTTTTCTTGTTGGGAATAATTCAGTTGGTGTGTCTTCAAATTTTGTCTTACAAAGGAATTGGCCTTAGGTTTTCTTCATTATCCTTTTTAAATAAACATATAGAAATGGTATCCTTTGATGAATTAGTGTTTATGAAAAAGTCCTTAGAGTGATTAAGACTAATCAACAAATATGGAGAAGCAATAGCTAGTTTTCTAGACTTGAATGCTTGGCTTGTGGGAGGGTCTCGTTTGAACTTAACATCTTTATTCATTCACTGATTTAAAGGTTTGACAAATTGGGTGAAATTAGGAATGAAATGTCTTAGGAAATTTATATTTTCAAAAAAATATTTCATCTCCTTCTTTTTGATACGTAACAATATTATTTTTCTTGCTAACAACCTCTTTGGATCAACTAACACCTTATCGAGACACAATGTGACCCAAGATATTTCCTTTAGTAATGCCAAATATGGTCTTCCTAGGATATAAATATATGCTAAACTTGTGGCCTCTAAGGACCTGTCTAAGGTTGTTGAAGTGGCTACCTCAATATTTGGAAAATATAGTGAGGTCATTGTTGATCAAAACATTTGATCTCCTAGATTTCCCGCTTCTGGAATTAAAAAAAAAATTCATATTAGAAGAAGAAAAATTTGGTAGATTATCAGTCCATCGTGTATCCCTTAGTCTCATATTCATCACACATTTTTCGGATTCAAAATACGAGTTTGTATGCTCAAGATATCCAGGTTTTTGTTCAATCACCCAAAGAACACTTTTTCATGTGCAACACAACTAATTTTATTGAAATAATATTTTCTAAAAATTATGCCCATTCTCAGAACCACGCTGAGTACTGAGTCTTATTTTTTTGGTTCTCCATACTTAGCCATTTTCCCATTTTCTTCATTCTCCACTCTCCACACTTTATATTTATCCATTTTTCCTTATTTCCACTCTACTCTCCCTCCTCACTATCCTCTATACTTATCCATTTCCATACTTAGACTATTTTCATTTTCCATTTTTCACTTAATTAATTTTCATAATACCCACCACTTAGTCATTTTTATAATTTATTTCCACATTATTTTCATAATTCATTTCCATTTTCCATTTACTATTTACCATTTTTCCCATTTCCCTTTTCCATATTCCAACACTTATGTTTCACCTACCTCGTTTACCTTTGCATTCCTGTAACTTCAAAAACCCTACTTTCAATTTTTTAATATTAATTCCTATCCTAAGTCTCTTCCCCCTTTTTCTTGGACCTACCATACTGGGACATGTGACAATGAGGTGGAACAATACCATAATGGCATGTGGCGATGAGGTGGACCAATACCATAATGAAATATTGCAGTGACATGGACCAACCCACGTGTGACACATGTTGATGACATGGGAACTGACTGGGTTATGACTGGATGCTCACTGCGTCATCAAAATTTTATTAATTCATGAAATTCTCCTAAGGCATGAGAGCTACACCAAAGTCTCTATAGTATTCTTTGTTCCACATGAGTACTATGGTAAAATTTTCATTATAAACAATTCAAATATATTGACCACAATGCATGTGGGATATCATTTTAAAGGAAAAAGTCAAAATTTTAATGGAGTGGAAGAAATTAGATCAAGGGCTAAGATTAATCTGTGAGTTAGATGAACGACTATTGAGCGACGGATGTTTGGAAGCCATAACTCAAGATTCAGGTGTCCGTTTGAGGTAACATTTATGTAGTTGGAAAGATAATTCAATGAAGAAGATGATGGAATAGGTTTCAAGAGGATAAATTTTCCATAACCCTACCCAAAAAGTGAAATAATAGTCAGCTATGTTTTCATGGTTTTATGAGAGATCTACTTGGAACCTCAACTTCTCGAGCTTATAAATTAAGATCCAGAACTTCGAATCATGCTCAGGAAGACTCACTGAAAATATGAGATGATGAATATTACTTATAGAGTGGTTTACATGGATAAGAAATACTCTATCATGTTCAAGGAATTAAAACACATTCCACTCTTTTTTAAGGAAGTCAACTTCAAGTTTTGGAATTGAAAATTTATTAAATGTGCTTTATTACAGGAACAAGTGGGACCTACTTAGAGGAACAAATTTCAATGAAATAAATTCATTAATTAGAATCTAATAAAGCATTAATTAAAAGTGATTTACTCCAAAAGGAATAATGGAAAGTTATAGAAAGGAAAATCCTAACTACTTCAAAGAACATTGAAAGCACATTTTAAAAGGACAAGATAAGGCATTATCAAGAAGTTGGCAGTCAAAAAGTTTCTACAGTGGTGAATATTCTGAAAGAAGCAAAGTTATATATCTCCAAGATTTGATGGACTAGCCTGCTAAAACTTGTCTCCCTACATCTTCTTCTCTTCTATTCATTTCCATCAAATATTCCATGAATATATTGAGAACATGAAGATTTGGGTCTGAGCAGTTATTTCTCAAAAGTATTCATTCATCTTGTAATATTTTATGTCCAGAGGAACAAGATCCCTCCTTGTATAAAGGAAATTGAATTTTAATTACAATTACCAATTTTTCATTGAGATTGTTGAGGTTGCTGAGACAACTTTCTTTTTTCTCACATTGTTAAATTTATCACGCACGATATATTATTATTGATTCCTCTATAGAGATATATTTCAAGGCATAACTTTAATGACCTCTTAAGATTTGATATTTTGAGCGTGAGATGTTAAAGTGTGCCTATCATATTCTTTATTTATTTTTAATGATGCACTGCATGAGCATCGTCATCAAAGCGCAAGTGGAGGACAACTCAACGCCCTAACACACATTTTGAAGTGTTTTTGAATTTTAAAGATGGCATGTCATGAAATATCTTGAAAATATTGTAATTAAAGAAGATCTTAAATGTTAAGAGGCTAAACCATCGCGTGAGATCGATGGAGATTGTATTTTCTTTGATGTAGTTAATAGCAGTACATATATGAAGCATTCACTCTTATCTGTCTGTATCGATCATTTATTGTAATAAGCCTTAGTAGTTGACATATTTTAATTTGATAGGATAACACTAAGGTAGTCAAAGGGAAAGGCTCTATGAGCTCTTTTTGTATAAATATGTGTATTGTATGCCAAAATGAGGTTGTTGAAGATTATTGTAGTTCTTATTGTTGAAGGCTATTGAAATTTATTGAAGTTGTTATTGTTGAGGCTTTTGAAACTTATCGAAGTTGTATGAACCCATGTACATATCATTTGAATGAATATAACAAAGGAGCGTTGATCCAAAAATGTTTGGTGTTTCTGTTACTATGTCTATCTGAATCAATGGTAAGCGTTCTGTTTAATTTTAATTATCTGTTATTACTTGTTCTTATGTTATGAATGCATTACATGGTTGAATGTATGAATTTGTGAGGATTATACAAGTTTCAATTTTTTCTCTTCTACGAGCTCATGCAAGGAGTGCATAGTGTCAGTAAGGTGTGCATTGACAGAGTCTAGTTTGACTTAGAAGCTCAAGAGAGATAATGTGGAGCTTTATTTGCAAGGTGTGCATAGTGTCCGCAAGGAGTGCATTGATAGAATCTATTTTGAATCAGAATATCAAGAGAGACAACTTGAATCTTTATTTGCAAAGAGTGCAGAGGAACACGCAAGGTGTGCATAGGTAGAAACACACTCAACAACATATATTTCAGGAGGAACAATCAAGTCATGTAAGAATTGTTGCAAGGAGTGCATAATTTCCCACAAAAGGGTTAAGTGAAAGAAGCCTATTGCAAGGTGTGCTCAAGGTCGACATTCGGCTAAGTGTCGAAGAAACATTTTGAAAATCTTAAAAATTTCGAGGAGGAACAAGCTCATAAGAGATAGTGAATGGAAATTCTTTAGTAGGGAGGTGCCCACTGAAAATTTCCCAATCAACGAGAAAGATCCATTTGAAGGAATCAATATCTTTCCAGACCGTGAGATCTAGGAAAGTTGCACAGAGGATAGTCTTTGAAGTCCTTTGGCACTTCGCGTATTCAGATATTTGGAAGTTTTCAAGGAGCGGGATCGCTGAAGTCCTGAAGTTGCGAAGCAAATCGAGGTCGTCAACATCGAGGAGGATACATGGCAGCAGATCAAAAAGTTTAGGAGATTTGCGTTGAGAAAAGAGAAATTTTTGCGAAGTCGCGAAGATCGAAGAGATCTGGACTATTGGATCCAAAATAGCACATGGTGGAGATCCGCGTGTTTCAAAAGAAGAGCACTTTGGAGAAGAGTCTGTGTGGAGTGTATAAAACTCCTGAAGCCCGAAGTAGAAAAGTAAATAGTGGTCACCGATATGAGAAGGAAACGCATCATCAGATCATGGAATCCAGAAGTGTGATCTCCGAGGAAAAATCAAGGAGGAAGTGGAGTCGTTGACCAAAATTCGTTCGAAGCTTCAGAGGTAAGAATATAATCCCAACCATCTATTGTTTGAATATGTGGCGTTATATCTATCACTTCGGTGATAAGACACTTCAAGAAATTTGGAGAGTAAAATTATGAAGGTCACAAGTCTTGAAGGATGGAGTCAACATGAGTCATTGATGAATGGAGGGACACGTGGAGAGAACATATTTACTTCGGAGGATTGAAACTATGAGAGAACGAGAGTGGAGGAGCGTTGAATGCAAGTCATCCGAAGTGGAAACAAATGATGCATTTTAACCATCAATCGAGGTGAGAACGTGGCGCTCGATCCGTAGCTCCGGGTACAAAGAACTTCAGGGAAAAAATGTGTTGCAATGTTCAAAAATACCGAAGCTGAAGTTCCAAAGTGAATCACAACCATTGTCTTTCGGAGGAGAGCGGGCCATTGATCTCTGTCTGGGTGATTTCACTGGTTCGGAGTTCGGGGAATTTAGAATCAACTGTACTCAAAACAAATGAAGCCTGAAGTCGCGAAGGGGGCTAGCCAGAGGTCATATCTCATGGTCATAAGTAAGCATGGACTAGAAGAGGAGCTAGCACTCACCACTTAGAGATACCAGAAGCACCAGAGAAAGGGTGTGCGGGTGAATCGAGCTTGCATGGGTAACCAAAGGGGGCCTATGTAAATTAATTTCAGGGTCTAGCAGAGGCTCAAAGAGCTGATTCAAATTAGTGAATTGAAGATCCTTGACCAGGAGGTCGTGGAGCCCCCAGGAGAGAGGGGGGAATGCATCAAGTGGTATAAGAGCCTCAGACTTTAATTTCTGTAGGAAAGAGGAGATAGTCTGATAACATCAAGTGGTATTGTTAGGACCCAGAAATGTCCCTTTTTCACTACATCTTTTGCCCATTCAACCTTCTCATTCCTAAGCTAAATGACTATTATAATGAGTACTAAGACCCTTTTTCCCAAGGTATGAACTATTCATCTCGCTTTTATATTTTCATTTACTTAGCATGTTTGATTGGTAACATTCACATATTTTACCCATGAAATGATTTAACTAATGATCAAAATTCTTAGAACAATCCACTTCGAGAAACTCGTTGCTATTACAACTATGCGCCAATCTTGGAAGTTGTTACATGACTACTGCAATGGATGCCACCAATCCTGGAAGTTGTTACACGACTACTGCAACAGAAGCCCGTCAATTCTGGAAGCTGTTACAACAGACGCCACCAGTCCTGTTGTTATACGACTGCTGCAACACCTGTTGATGATATATGCTGGCTCATGATGTTGATCAAGGAGAGTTCTAGATTTTGTATTAATGATATCAAACGAACAGCTTGAGAATCAAGGATTCTCAAGACTGTTCTGATTATGTTCTACTAAATGACTTTGACTTTAAATAGCAGAGCTTTGGTAATGAAGGAGAGTTTTTATTGGAGAAAGAAAAGTAATTCTTATTGTACACAAACATTTTTGGCAATTGAATGAAAGAGTGGATTGAATTCCCTTAGTAGACTGTAACCTATTTCTTTGAGCGGATTCAGTGAGAAGGAAAGGGCCCACCTTCCTCATTGATTCCCCTCCGTTTTGAATTCTAGATTAGTTTTTTTAAATGCGAATGATTTAACTGTTAGACATTTCTAGAATACAACTGTTGTTATAGTTTAGTTCCTTCTTGTTAGATGTGCATAAACTTGTCTCATGAGAATTAGAAGTCAATTGCTGAACATTGCTGGAGAACTGCTTTCCCTTTTTCTGTATTAGGTTAAAATCTTGTTTCCGAGAAATAAAAGTGTGAAGTACCTTCTTCAATAAGTAGATTTCCTTTCTGCAAATAGTATAGAACTTCTTCCTGCAAAAGCAAATTAGAAAGTTAGATTAGAGTAGGCAATCCAGGGTTCTTATAAATTCATCAATTTAGATTGCAATTATGATTTCAAATCTATAGAAATCCAGTTGTATCAGCAAAACTGTGCTAGTGATAATGTTTTTTTTTTTTAAAAACTTCCCTACTACAATTAGATTAGAGATTCTTTCATAATCTAGCATAGACTGCGCACAATTATCTTGAAATAACAGACTTCCCTGGGTTGACAATTTATATTGAACACTTTGATTTTCTATTTAATTAGGCAATTAAAGTGCCCAATTGGCACCGTTGTCGGGGAAGATAATTATAGATTTTGGTAAGCACATCAGTTTTCTTTCTTAGGGATGAATAGTCTGCATTTATCACGAAACACGAGAATGAATCCCCCAAAATACTAACCTTATAGGTACCATAGGACGTAGAGGAAGAAATACTAACATACTGGGGAGACAAACCATTGTTGATGAGATTATATCCAGAGCAGATTCTTCTTCAGGATCTATTTTTTGCCCTGTAAATCCTCCAAGAAGACGTGATCCGCAGTCAGTAGAAATACCCCTTCTCGAAACATCATTCTCATCAAGGGCTGAAGCTGAAGCTGAAGTCGAAGCTGAAGATTTGTCACCAACAAATCAACAAGCAATACTAGAGAACATTGAAGATCAAGGAAGTATAGTCTAGAACAAGGAAAATCTAGAAGAAGTTGTTTATCAGATCAACGGTCAGATAGTCACTAAAGAAGAGTGGGACGCTGTTTGGAGAGAAAGAGTACATATGGAGAATCAAGGGGATAATGAAGAAGAACTCCACCAAGAGAATCCACAGAACAACGAGGATCAGGTAAACAATGAAAATACTATCTCTACCCTGGTTTTTCCTATTTCTAATGTTCCCACACGAGGGATGGCTCCTATGAAAAACATACCTCTCTCAGCTCTCCCAATTTTTCATGGATTATATATTGAAGATCCGAATGAGTTTCTGTTTGAATTTTACATTTTGTGTGGAAGCTATGGCTACACTACCACTGCACAGAAGTTTAAACTGTTTCCAGCTACAATAAAGGGTAATGCGTTAAGATGGTTCATGAGCCTTGGAGGAGAAAACATTTCAACATGGGTACAAATGAGGCATATTTTCCTGAACAAATACCAAGACTACTATCGAACAAGGGAACGAAGAGAGGAACTATTCAAGATGTCACAGAAGGAGGACAAGACCCTTGAAGACTTTGTGGAGCGACTCCAATATAATCTACAAAGGTCTGGGCATCCGAATGTGAGTAAGGACATTCTGAAAACCATTTTGCTAAAAGGAGTTAGAGAAGATTGTTTAGATGTGCTGAATATGCTTGAAAAGGGAGATATATCTAAGGAATCCTATGAGGACATTGTAGATTTCTTCAAAAGATGTTCTCGAGGATCTACAAGGAATAAGTTAGCTACCAAGGATACCACTTTTTCAAGGGTACATAAATCAACCAATGGAGGAGCAACAAGAGAAGAAATTGGTAATTTGTTAGAAAATTTCAAAACATAGATGATTAACTCTTTTGCCTCACAAATGGATACTTTGCAGGTCAAACAAAAACAAGAAGAATTAGAGCAAGCATTGTGCATTTTCTGTCCGAATTGCAGAAAGAAACATACACCAAGGGAGTGCCCACTAAACAGTGTCCAGGTATGCCTTATTTGTGAATTAGTCCATGCCACTGACCAATGTCCCTCTCTACCAGGTGTAAAAGTATCAATGAAGGAAAATAATGAGGAAGCAGAGGCTGTCTATCTAATAACACAAAGAAGACAATGGCATCCAAGAGGTCAAGTTATGAACTCTCAATTCTCTCCTCCAACATTTAAGTATTGGAACAATCAGCTACCATATGGCCAGACGAATTCCCCCCCTCTAAATCAAATGCCACCCTCTTATCAGGATCCCAATGCATGGTTACCTATGCCCCAACAACATAATCACTATTGTAAATGGAACCCATACGGGAGAGGCAATCAACAACAACTCAGTTATCAAAGCCATCACCAACTGAACCCCTATCAACAATAGTTCCAACCCCCGTACCAGCAGCAACAGCTGCAATTGCCTCCCAATTCCTCACCAAACAATCCTCCCTTACGACCTCAGATGCCTGTGCAACCTAACCCAAACCCAAATAATAAGGCCATTTAGAACATAGACATACATAATGTTCTAGCCTTATCTATTACTCATATGCCTTGTGATGAAATAAAATTAAGATCAGGGAGAATAGTTGAGCCAATAATTGAAGATGCTCCATATTTAGAATCAGATAAGGAATCAGGGGAGAGACCATCTGCTGATACAGAGGAAATTGACCAACTTGTTATAGAATCAATAGACCCACCATTCCCTGAAAGATTGAAAATTACCAAGCCTGTGGAATTGCCATCTTTCAATCTCCTAGGAGAATTGCAAAATATGCATGTTAATATTCCACTACTACAAGCGATAAGGGATGTTCCTATTTATGACAAGATTGTGAGGGACCTCTGTATCAGAAAACCTGGACGAAAACCTAAAGATCCCCTCACAGTGCATGTAGTGGGGGATTTTTCTGAGCTGATGTTAGGCAAAAATCCACCTATTAAATATGGCGACCCAGGAAACCCTACAATAACTGTTAAAATTGGACATACATCTATTCCACATGTACTGGTTGACTTAGGGGCAACAATTAACATCATGCCAATAGAAACTACGCAGTTGTTGCAACTCAGAACACAAATCTGACCTACTCCTACTATTCTAGAATTAGATGATCACTCTACCATCAGACCAGAAGGAGTAATCAATGATTTAGTCATTTCAGTGGACTCATGGGAGTATCCTGCTGATTTTGTTGTTTTTCAACCCAAATCTCGTCTGGGAGGCCATCCTCTAATTCTAGGACGACCATGGTTAGCTACAATTGATGCTTTCATTGGTTGCAGATATGGTTCCATGACCATCTCTGATGGTTATGACACAAAAAAACTTACCCTGTATCCTCAT
Organism: Picea mariana; assembly: GCA_032191745.1. Lineage (NCBI taxonomy): Eukaryota > Viridiplantae > Streptophyta > Pinopsida > Pinales > Pinaceae > Picea > Picea mariana. The sequence continues at coordinate 306,422 of JASDQU010736473.1, forward strand.
GCTACACCTAGTGCAGAACCTGAAAATTCTCTATGGATGGACACTAAGGATGGAAGTGCTTTGCCTGTGCTAACTATAGGAAAGGCCCTAAGTTTCAAAGACGAGACAGAGGATGAATTAATCAACTGCTTTATTTGTGACCCCTCTTCTCTTACACAGAACATGCACCACTGATTGATCAAAGTCTTTGACCCTATTGCCCAGGAAGAAATGAACTCAAAAATGTTCTCAGAAACCACTGACAATCAAATTGATTCAGCTGTAACAACAACCTCTATAACAACGAACGTTGTAATAGCATATGAAAAAACAAAAATAGCTGAATTATTTCCTAGAGTCAGTTCTAAGAGTGTCGATGTAAAAGTCAAACCTGGAAAAACCTTGAACATCAATCCCGATCTCTCCACCGTTGAAACTCACCGATTGATGAAATTACTGACTGTACATAAAGAAGAATTTTCCTGGGATTACATGGATATGAAAGGCATTCCCTATGAACTATGCACCCACCATATATACATCAAAGAATAATGTCGACCCATTTGCCAACCGTAAAGGAGGATGAACCCAAACCTTAAAGAAATTGTTAAGGAAGAACTTCATAAACTTCTCAACGCCAGATTCATCTATCCTATATCAGACAGTGAGTGGGTATCACCGTTGGTTATTGTGCCTAAAAAGAATGGTAAGCGGAGAGTGTGTGGGGACTATAGAGCCCTGAATAAGGCCACGTAGAAGGATCATTTCCCTCTGCCATTTATTGATCAGGTTTTAGACAACCTAGATGGATTTTTTTTTTCTTTCCTAGATGGATTCAGTGGCTATAACCAGATACAAATTGCCCCACAGGACCAAGATAAGACCACCTTTACCAACCCTTGGGGTACATTTTTCTACAAGGTTCTCCCATTTGGCTTGTGTAATGCACCAGCCACTTTCCAGAGAGCTATGATTGGTACTTTCTCTGATATGGTGAATGACTGTATGGAAATATTCATGGATGAATTTACACCTTATGGTACTAGTTTCGAAGAAGCTTTGTCTAATCTGGAAAAAGTGCTCAAAAGATGTAGATAGTCTCACTTTCTTTAAGTACATAAAAGTGCCATATGATGATGCGCGAAGGGGTAGTGCTGTGACACTTCATCTCTTATGTAGGGATTCAGGTAGATCCAGCCAAACTCCAGGTAATTTTGGACATTCCAACTCCATCAACTCAGAAAGAGGTAAGAAGTCTTTTAGGGCACGCTAGGTATTACAGGAGATTCATTAAAAATTTCTCTAAACTTGCCTCTCCATTTTTTTTCTACTAACAAAAGATGTTGACATCCATTGGACTGACAACTGTGAATTGTCTTTTGCAGATCTTAAACATAAATTGTCCACAGCTCCCATCTTGAGAGGGCCCAATTGGGCTCTTCCTTTTCACATTTCTTCATATGCCTTAGACACTACAATTGGTGCATTACTAGGGAAACAGGAGGACAAAGAACCCTACACTATCTACTATATCAACAAGAACATGGCTCCTGCCGAGTTAAATTACACAATTACTGAAAGAGAATTCTTGGCAGTAGTTTATGCAATCAATAAATTCAGGCATTATGTAATTGGTTATCCCACATTTATTCATACTGATCATACAACCATTAAATATCTAATGAATAAACCTATTACTAATGCCCGAGTGACAAGATGGTTATTACTATTGCAAGAATTTGACATCACTATAGTGGATAGACCAGGAAAAGAAAATGTGGTTGCCAATTTTCTCTCAAGATTACATATAAATGATGATAATTCACCTGTATATGATTCTTTTCCCGATGAACATTTATTTGCAGTATCTACTCACTCACCTTGGTATGCAGACATTGCTAATTATTTGGTTGCAGGGAAGGTACCTCCACATCTATCTCCTCGAGAAAGAAGGAAGATTATTGAAAAGAGTGCTAGGTATAGTTGGATAGGAGGATACCTCTTCTACATAGGCCTGAACCAAGAAATCAGGAGATGTGTGAGGGATGATGAAGTTTATGATCTGCTGAAAGCTTGCCATGATGGCCCTTGTGGGGGTCATTTTGCTGATAAAAGGACCAGGCATAAAATTTTAAGGATGGGCTATTTTTGGCCCAACATATTTCAAGATGCCAAGAAGTATGTCCAAGCTTCTGACAGTTGCCAACACATGGGTCAGCCAACTCACAGGGATGATATTCCTCTCCAGTCTCAGGTAGTGTTAGAGCCTTTTGAGAGATGGGCCATGGATTTTGTAGGACCCATTCACCCACCTTACAATAAAAAAGTCTATATATTGGTCTGTACAGATTACATGACCAAGTGGGTGGAGGCAAAAGCACTTATCAGATCCTCAGAAGAAGTTGTCTTAGCATTCTTGTTTGAAGATATATTTGTTAGGTTTGGCATTCCCAGAGAATTGGTAATTGATGGAGGACCCCCTTTCACATCATATAAATTTGAAGATCTACTCAGTAAATATCATGTTTTACATAGAATAGCTTCTCCATACCATCCATAAGGCAATGGCCAGGTGGAAAGCACCAACAAAGTTATCGAAGCCATTCTTACTAAAACAGTGAGAGAAAATCATAGGGATTGGTCTGAAAAATTGCATGAAGCTCTATGGGCTTACCGAACTACTTGGAGGAGCACAACTGGTTTTTCTCCTTATGAGCTGGTATATGTAAAAAACCCTGTTTTCCCCATTGAATTAGAAATCAAAACCTTAATAACTGCATCAACAGTCAACCTCGACTTGACTATGGCACAGAAAGCCAGATTGCAGCAGCTCAACGAGCTTGATGAAAAGTGTTTGGATTCCATCCATCAAACCACAATGATTCAACAACAAAGAACAAAAAGGCATGACCGAGTCATCAAGAAGAAATTATTCTAGAAAGGAGATTGGGCTCTGTTGTATGATTCACTCTTTAAGGAATTTCAAGGTGAGATGCATACACGATGGCTAGGGCCTTACGAGGTAGACACTGTTTTTCCCAATGGGACAGTCCGATTGATTACTATTGATGGATCCAATACACAGTTACATGCAAATGGTCATCACTTGCGTCTGTGTCAACGTTCACTATCCAAGGTAGAATTCAAAACTAGATGTATAGTTGATACAGGTTATCAATTCTTAGATGGAAAGGAGCTTGCTCCTCCCCCTTTTGAACTTTAGGACTTCTTTTGCTCAGACCTTGTATATAAATAACCTCATGAAAATTTTCATTTCTTTGTTTTTAGTTGAAATTTTACTATTTTCTTTACTATGCTAATAAAGCTTTGAAAGGTATCAGGCGGTTATGTGTGTGCAGGTGGATTGATGAACAACAAGATTGAGTAACACAAAACAAGTCAAACGATTAGTTCATGGAAGTTTAAAAACTTCCTAGAAACTAAGTAATGTAGCGTTTGACTGATTTCTATAATGTTAGACCCCTTTTTTACTAAATTGTCCGATTTCCATGTTATTACACCTTCTTCCGATAAATTGGCCGATTTCCATGCTGTTAAACCTTCTTCTGATAAATTGGCCGATTTCCATGCTGTTACACCTACCTCTGGCATTTTTTCCAAAGATCCTACTGATACACTAATTGCTGTTATTCTTTCTTGCCACTTCACTCTTTCTTTTTCGCATTTTTTCTGATGTTGCTACTCCAAACCTCCAATATTTCCATGCCACAACACCACTGATTAGACAATATTGATGCTCTCTATCTGAAAGTGCTGCTTCATAATGAATTGACTTCACATCCATCGATTTCTTGTTGGCTAACTACAGTAAGGACTCTGTTTCTGCTCCAGTTGTCATTTCTCTCACGATCCTTCATCATGTCAGCTATTCTGCGCAACTCATATGGCGGTTGGATAGTGTGGTTACTCTGACAGGTCATTATGTGCGGTAAGATATGAGGGACGTGATTAATCCTACGTGTTAAAGTAATGAAGATATAAAAGCACGGTTTCCTATTTACTAACCGGTTGTCATAAATCGATGCACCTGGAGCCAATCTGCTTAGTTGGGGGGGGGAGCGTAAATCTATCCATCCATACCAAATTTTATACACACCTCCACCACCTTTCTGCCCACACTTCTTTTTACTGAGACACTGTATTCTTTCTGCAAACCATGTTCGATCTTGTTGCGTCTTTTATTTAGGTGATAGTTTCTCCTCCTACGTGCCTGTTAGACTCTCAAGAAACATCATGGGAGGATCCACTATGAGATATGAACACTCAACTCTAGACAGTTTGCTGCTACACCCAGAGGCCCACCAAATATTTCTCCAGGCCGGATGGAAATCATATTTTAAAAATTTGAAGGGGTTTAATGAGGACGAGGTATTGGATTTTAGTCAAAATCTTACCGAAGGATATTCAATGGTGAAAGGGGTAAGGATTCCAGTGTCAGAATAAAGCATCGTTGCTGTAACAGGGTTGCCAAGAACAAGAGACCGATGGTTTAATAAAAAAACACATCTTTCGGATGCACATAAGGGTTTCCTCGTCAACACTGAGTAAGTTCAGACCAAAGGTAGAGGTGCATATRTGAATTCCTTACCAGATCCATGGGGGAAAGTCACATAATTTTTTAAAAGGTACATTACCATGTGAAGGCTGATACCAAGTTGTTTATTTTTCTGATTTCATCTTATTATCACATCTRCGACATCAGAAATTCATAAAAATTCCTTATTTTCTCCTCCATTCATTACATAACATGGATCATTTTGTAAAAAAATCCAAGAACCCCAAGAACTGCATTTCTAATCACAGACTCATCGGCCTATTAATTCGCATAGGTATGGGCATTTCCAATAACCCATTACCTGTTGTAGCAGACCAGCCACATTCTATACATACAGATATGATTGAACCATTCCTTGAAAACACAACCCATGGACCTCTTCTTGAGCCTCTACCCTCGGTTGCAACAATAGTCCAAACCCCTACTTTCACTGCCCATAAGACGACTCAAAAAAGCAACTGCATAACCCGAAGCCATCTTGGCACCAGCCAGACAAGCCTCGACGAAATTGCATTGCAACAGCCTGTAGCTGTGGTCGAACAAACAGATGAACAACCAACCACTCGACCAAGACATGCATCACAACACTTGGCTGCAACACCTATTATTGAAAACCTACCCCTTGTCTCTAAAAAGAAAACCCCTACTCCGATATCTGGATCACTGAGAAAGAGAACAAGGTCAGCACGGTCCATTGCGACACCTATCATTAGAAAACTACCCCCTATCTTTGAAAAGAACACCCTTGTTCCTATCTCTGCATTACCTAAAAAGAGAGCAAGGTCAGCATGGTCCACTGTAACATCAAGTCTGCTTACCTCCTCTGCTATTGCACCAACATTCACACAGAACCCTCCTATTGCTGCAACAACCGATAAATCACCTACTATCATTACTAGTACATTTTCCCAGAAAGGAAAACATCCATTCAAGGGAAAAACTTAGAGATCCCTTGACCAAATTGGATCAACAAAAAATCGGAGCCCTCTGGCTGCTGTGACAGAGAATTCTACAGAGGTACGAATACTAGGTTTTACTTTATGCACAGAACTTTAGGAAACTATTCTCTCCTTTCAGAATGAATGTACTCAAATCGCAGCAGAATCATCGGCTCTGCCTGATGATTCTGCGCATCAAACGTCCATTGACGATGTCTAGATCATCACAAACCCTAGTATACCAGAATATCCTCCTTTTGTGGTTGAGGAAGAATGCCCCGTTCCTCCTCCAGCAATGAAGAAGAAAACCCCTACTTTCATTTCTATTTTACCTAGGAGAAGAACCAGGTCCACGAGGTCTGCCGAAGCTGCAATTGGATGGCAAGATGTGAAACAGGCTATTCCTATTCTTTGTCCACTATCCTCTATGGTTGATGCAGGGACAGTTCCACATGAACCAACTATCCAAGTGGCGACTGTTCCACAGGACCCAGTCATGACATATACCGCTGTTACACAAGAACCAACTGTCCAGGTCGATATTGTTACACCAGAACCAGCTGCTCCACAGAGGATTGTCCCACCATAGCTAGTAATACAAGAACCAACTATCCATGTTGAGACTGTTCCACAAGAACCAGTCCTGATAGAAAACTAGCTACACAACATGCTGAGGATGTGCCACTTGCCCAATTGTTTGACCAAATAGAGAGAAAGATCAAGAATACAGAAAATTCCAGAATCACTGCACTAAAAATAGAGAATGATAACCACAAAGCAGAGTTAAATACCCTGAAACAAAAGGTGGAGGCTGCTCGACAGAAGAATCTAGAAGGGATAACCTTGGACATCCTAGCATTGACAAAAGTTGTTATGGATAGAAACAAAGAACTCATGTGCTTTGAGTGAGGAAACATTTACTTTGAGGAAGGATATGAGGTAGTCAAAGTTCCAGTCGCTAAAGGACCAGCAACTGTCTCAGTCAAGACTGAACATGAACTTACTGCTACACAAAAATCAATAAAACAGATGAGATCTCAACGTCATAAAACAACTGCTGGTATACCAGAAGCTTGCAAACAAGAACCTCTGTTTCCTTCACGAGTTGTTACTCGAGCAACTCAAACTGATTCTGTTCTCAAAGATAAATAAACTCAGACAGATCGTTGACACAACAGATTTTCTTTTGGACACAACATTTTTCAATACCGGCACTTAGCAATTTTGCACTGGAGGAGATAGTTATCTACTTCAGGTACAAAGTAAGGTTTGAATGTGTTTTGCATGAGAACATGCAATGTCTTCAGTTGGGGGGCATGTTAGGACCTAGAAATGTCCCTTTTTCACTACATCTTTTGCCCATTCAACCTTCTCATTCCTAAGCTAAATGACTATTATAATGAGTACTAAGACCCTTTTTCCCAAGGTATGAACTATCCATCTCGCTTTTATATTTTCATTTTCTTAGCATGTTTGATTGGTAACGTTCACATATTTTACCCATGAAATGATTTAACTAATGATCAAAATGCTTAGAACAACCCACTTCAAGAAACTCGCTGTTGTTACAGCTATGCGCCAATCTTGGAAGCTGTTAGATGATTGCTGCAACAAATGCCACCAATCCTGGAAGCTGTTACACGACTACTGCAACAGAATCCCATCAATCCTGGAAGCTGTTACAATAGACGTGTAACATACCCAACACGGGGATAGAAAATTTTGGCTTTCTTTCCTTTTAAAGCCCCTCATATGACCATGGTTATGCTCACAACCCTTACCGAGAGGGCACTTCTGCTATCGCGATCCAGAGAGTCGTGATGCAAGCGTTCCCCCGTACTCTCATGTCTTTCGAAGGGACAAAACCCAAAACGGGTTTCACCGCTTATCGAGATTAACAACAACTCGGATTAAGCCCTGGTACTCTACCCTTTGGGATTTCGCATACCTGGATTTCAGGATATGCGACGATAGGAGGTTTCGCACGTAGGTTTCCCAGGAGCCGAAACTTCAAAACCTACATACATACATACATACATACATACATACATACATACATATTACTCTGTCTATTTCGGGAGTTCAAAAGCCGGGTTTTCGGGATATGCGACTATAGGGGAACTTATCGTTAGGTACCTCGGGTGCCGAAACACCGAAACACCATATCTCGTCCACACTATTATTATTTCAGGGTTTCACACTTCGGGTTTTCAGGATTGGTGGATGCAAGAGAACTTTCCAATAGGTATCTTGGGTACTGAAATACCGAAACACCAAATATTATCCATGCTAAGCCATTTCAGAATTTCTCCTTTCGGGATTTCTCGTTATGTGAGAACAAGGGGTCACGCTCCTAGGTTTCCTGGAAGTCAAAAACTCTGAGTCATCAGAATCTCTAAACATACTCCACTATTTCGGGGTTTTCTCCATCGAGATTTCTCTAATTGGGGTTTCAAGACTGGCGAATACGTGGGGCTTGCACTTAGGTACCTCAGGTGCCAAAATACCGAAGTATAATAACTTCTCCACACTCTATCTTTTCGGGGATTCACAAGTCGAGATTTCGGGACTAGCGAGTACAAGGGAAACTTACCCTTGGGTTGTTCTGGGTATCGAAACGCCGAAATGCCGAACCAAGTCACACTATGCCAATTCGGAATTCCGTGAGTCGGGGTTTCGTATATTGGAACCTCATGATACAAGAGGTTGAAGATTCACACTCCTCGACTACCCGAATATCGAAAAGCCGATACACCCGCTCATCATACACTCAGCCAAATTCGGGGTTTCACAACTAGTGGGTATGAGGGAACTTATCCTTGATTATCCTGGTTCCCGAAATGCTGAACATCAATACTTACCCATGCTGGTCCAATTTGGGGTTTTCACGAATCAGAGTCTCACGATGTGCACAGACAGGAGGCCTCGCACCTAGATCTTCTGGGAGTTGAAACTCCGAAATACCAACTCTTGAACCTACTCACCTATTTCGGGATTTCACCCATCAAAATTTCAAGGGTTAGGGTTTCGGGACTGGCGAGTACAAGGATCTCTCCCTTGGGCATTCTAGGTACCAAAATGCCAAAATATCATAACTCATCTAAATGTTATCATTTCGGGACTTTGCAAGTCGGGGTTTCGGGACTTGCGAGTACAAGGAAACTCATACTTAGGTACCTCGGGTGCCGAAACACCAAAATGTTCTAACCCATCCACATGCTGTCATTTCGGGATTTCGCGAATCGGAGTTTTGGGACTTGCGAGTACAAGGGAACTCACACTTAGGTACCCCGGGTGGTGAAACACCGAAATGTCCTAAGTCTAAGAGGACCATTTTCTCTCGTCCAGGGTTTTTCAAACTTACACCATTAAATCCTCCGGCAGATTCTTGGGTAAACTTTAACAAGGGTGTCCCTGTGGGAAGATCTATTCAGGGCATTACTTGAGACAAATAAGGTAGTAAATTTCCCGAGAGCAGACTTGAATACGGAATCCGTTCAACATATACATATATATAAATATAAATATATACGTAAGTCATATGTGGTCTTTCCAATATAAGCATGCAGTCACCATTTCTGATCAAAACACCATACAGACAGTTTCATACTGAAATCATTCATAATTGCACAAACCATGAGCATACATGTCAGAATATTTAAATTTAAGATACAAGATATAACACTTATCAGAAAAACACCAGGTGTGATGCAACTGCTGAGAGGGTGCTCATTTCCACCCAACCGTAGGCTTAGCGACTCCGAATGGATTTACCACTGGCCACCCCGAGCTAGACCATGATGTTGTGAGACTGAGTCTCTATTCGTCAGAGGACGAAGGTTACTCTCCTTCTTCTCTGCTCATCAATCACTCTGTATATTATTCTAGAGTTCCTCCGATTTCTCCCCTCTTGCGATCCCTGTCGCGACTGACTCCCTACCACACCTCTTTCCTCCCTTTTCTTTTTTCGACGAGGTTGCATGTGGCATGAACTTCCCTATGGTGGTTAGGTCTGAGGCTTCCATGGATGGGTGGTTCATCCCCATCCCTCATTAACTCATGAGGATCCTCTTCACCTACCAACCTAGCGAGTAATTCATTTTGGGGCCAGCAAGCCGCTCTTGGTTCTCTGGGCCAGTGAAGACCAAATACGGTTTGGTTCAGTGGAAGTTAACGCCACCATTCCAGGTTCCTTCCACCACCTTTCTTTAGCCATCGTGGTCTCTTTTTCAGAACATCCCCCTCTCAATAGTCCTGTAACATATATTCATAACATTATTTACATTCATCGACCTTTTACTAAGGTCTATTCAAATCACACATTCACATCTTTGAGTTTGCCATAGTGCTTGGCCAGTATGGTTATTTTTACAGACTAGGGGAAACAGGGTGTTACAATTCCCTCCCCCTTAAAGGAACATCGTCCTCGATGTTCTATCTATCAATATGACATGTATGTACAGAGGTAAACAAAATCGGATATGCCTATTTCATGGCATCCTCCATTTCTCATGTAGCCTCATCTGGGCCAAAATGTCTCCACTTCACCTTGACCTATGCAATGGTTCGGTTCTGGAGCAGGGTTTCCTTTCTATCCATTATGCATTGAGGTTATGGTAGGAATTCTCCCTCCAGTTCCACCTGGATCACAGACCAATCAATTATATGATTAGAATCATGTACATATTTCTTCAATAATGAAACATGGAAAACATTATGTGCTTTTACTGTGGAAGGAAGTG
>JASDQU010736473.1:319839-338596 GCA_032191745.1 Picea mariana
TCTCAAACCGTTCCCAAGAAAAGTCCTCTTCGTGAACCCCTTTCACATTCTTAAGGTCTTCCCACCAAATGGAAGCCTTTCTGTTCAAGTTGAAGGTGGCCACTTGGGCCTTCAAATTTTTTGAGAAGTCATGGACTCTAAAATACTTATTTAGTCCAAGAAGCCAGGCCTCTGCTTCCTCTCCCTTCTTTATTTCACCGTCGAAGGAGGGTGGTTTGGCCTTCCTGAATTCTTCGAATTTATGACCCTTAGAAAGCTTTCGCTTCTTCTGTCTTCTTTGGGAATAAGAACTAGTTCTGCTGCTACAAGAGCCCTCCGAACTGCTAGCTTCCTTTCTAAAGGAATCGTCTGCTGCTTGTCCTTTACCTCTGGGATGGACCTTTTTCGAGGTGCTCCTCTCAACGTGGCCACTAATATGACCATGTTTATGTACTTCAGGTTCATGCTGCATTTGTCTTTGTAGGTTGGATAGGCTCTGCAGTAAAACTTCGTTAATTTATGATTGCTTCTCTTGTTCTTTCATCATCCTCTCATTGTCAGCCTTGCAGCTTTGTAATTCGACCATGAGGCTCCTCACAGTCTCGACCAGATCTGGAGGGGTCCCTACTGCCCTTCGTTTGTCAGAATCTTCGTCTCTATTATGGGATCCTTCCCACACTTCTTGGTGAGTCACCATTCTATACGTCTAAAATTTCCCACGGTTGATCTCTCGCTTGTGTGCAAAAGGAAAAACGTGGGTTGTTAGTCAATGTTCATATTCATTTATAACCAGTACATAAACTCGTATTTTTTTTTTCTCATGCACACACACAATAGGGGTTTTCATTCTTAATTTTGACTTTTTAATTGAGGGGGTCAAGATAAGGAGTTACTCCTTTTAACAGTACTCCGAATGGAGTCTTTGTGCAATCCGTTCATGATCCCAAGCAGGCCAAGTGTTGTAACCATTCTCTAATACCAATTTGTAACATACCCAACATGGGGCTAGAAATTTTCGGCTTTCTTTCCTTTTAAAGCCCCTCATATGACCGTGGTTATGCCCACAGCCCTTACCGAGAGGGAACTTTTTCTATCGCGATCCGGAGAGTCATGATGCAAGCCTTCCCTCGTACTCTCTTGTCTTTCGAAGGGTCGAAACCCGAAACGGGTTTCACCACTTATTGAGATTAACAACAACTCGGATTAAGCCCTAGTACTTTACCCTTCGGTATTTTGCATATCGGGATTTCGGGATATGTGACGACAGGAGGTTTTTCACTTAGGTTTCCTGGGAGCCGAAACTCTGAAATCTACATACATACATACACACACACACACACACACACACACACACACACACACACACACACACACATATATATATATATATATATATATATCGTTCTGTCTATTTCAGGAGTTCGCAAGCCAAGTTTTCGGGATATGCGACGACAGGGGAACTGATCATTAGGTACCCCAGGTGTCAAAACATAGAAACACCATATCTCGTCCGCACTATTATTATTCTAGGGTTTTGTACTTCGGGTTTTCAGGATTGGTGGGTGCAAGAGAACTTGCTAATAGGTATCTCAGGTACTGAAATATTGAAACACCCAATATTATCCGTGCTAAGCCATTTCGACATTTCTCCTTTCGGGATTTCGCATTATGTGAGAACAAGGGGTCACGCTCCTAGGTTTCCCAGAAGACGAAAACTCTGAGTCATCAGAATCTCTAAACATACTCTACTATTTCAGGGTTTTCTCCATAGAGATTTTGCTAATTGGGGTTTCAAGACTGGAAATACGCGGGGCCCGCACTTAGGTACCCTGGGTGCCGAAATACTGAAGTATAATAACTTCTCCACACTCTATCTTTTCGGGGATTCACAAGTCGGGATTTTGAGACTTGCGGGTACAAGGGAAACTTACCCTTGGGTTGTTCCAGGTATTGAAACACCAAAATGCCGAACCAAGTCGCACTATGCCAATTCGGGATTCTACGAGTCGGGGTTTCGTATATCGAAACCTTGCGATACAAGAGGTCGAAGATTCACACTCCTCGACTACCCGAATATCGAAAAGCCGATACACCCGCTCATCATACACTCGGCCAAATTTGAGGTTTCACAGTTCGGGATTTCACAACTAGCGGGTACGAGGGAACTTATCCTTGATTATCCTTGTTCCTGAAATGCTGAACATCAATACTTACCCATGCTAGTCCAATTCAGGGTTTTTGCGAATCGGAGTCTCGCGATGTGCGCAGACAGGAGGCCTCGCACCTAGATCTTTCTTGAGTCGAAACTCCGAAATACCAACTCTTGAACCTACTCACCTATTTTGGGATTTCACCCATCATAATTTCACGGGTCAGGGTTTCAGGACTAGCGAGTACAAGGATCTCTCCCTTGGGCATTCCGGGTACCGAAATGCCAAAATATTGTAACTCATCTGAATTCTATCATTTTGGGACTTCGCAAGTCGGGGTTTTGGAACTTGCGAGTACAAGGAAACTCATACTTAGGTACCTCAGGTGCTGAAACACCAAAATGTTCTAACCCATCCACACGCTGTCATTTCAGGATTTCACGAATCGGGGTTTTGGGACTTGTGAGTACAAGGGAACTCACACTTAGGTACCTCGGGTGTCGAAACACCGAAATGTCCTAAGTCTAAGAGGACCATTTTCTCTCGTGCATGGTTTTTCAGACTTACACCATAAAATCCTCTAGCAAATTCTTGGGTAAACTTTAACAAGGGTGTCCCTATGGGAATATCTATTCAAGGCATTACTTGAGACAAATAAGGTAGTAAATTTCCTGAGAGTAGACTTGAATACAGAATCCGTTCAGCATATACATATATATAAATATAAATATATACGTAAGTCATATGTGGTCTTTCCAATATAAGCATGCAGTCACCATTTCTGATCAAAACACCATACAGACAGTTTCATACTGAAATCATTCATAATTGCACAAACCATGAGCATACATGTCAGAATATTTAAATTTAAGATACAAGATATAACACTTATCAGAAAAACACCAGGTGTGATGCAACTGCTAAGAGGGTTCTCATTTCCACCCAACCGTAGGCTCAACGAATCTGAATGGATTTACCACTGGCCACCCTCGAGATAGACCATGATGCTGTGAGACTGACTCTCTGTTCGTCAGAGGATGAAGGTTACTCTCCTTCTTCTCTGCTCATCAATCACTCTGTATATTATTCTAGAGTTCCTCTGATTTCTCCCCTCTTGCAATCCCTGTCGCGACTGACTCCCTACCACACCTCTTTCCTTACTTTTCTTTTTCCGATGAGGTTGCGTGTCGCACGAACTTCCCTGCGGTGGTCAGGTCTGAGGCTTCCACGGATGGGCGGTTCATCTCCATCCCTCATTAACTCATGAGGATCCTCTTCACCTACCAACCTGGTGAGTAATTCATTTCAGGGCCAGCGAGACGCTCTTGGTTCTCCGGGCCAATGAAGACCAAATACGGTTTGGTTCAGTGGATGTCAACGCCACCATTCCAGGTTCCTTCCAACAACTTTCTTCAACCATCGTGGTCTCTTTGTCAGCACATCCCCCTCTCAGCAGTCCTGTAACATATATTCATAACATTATTTACATTCATCGACCTTTTACTAAGGTCTATTCAAATCACACATTCACATCTTTGAGTTTGCCATAGTTCTTGTCCAGTATAGTTATTTTTATAGACTGGGGGAAACAGGGTGTTACAAGACGCCACCATTCCTGTTGTTATACGACTGCTGCAACACCTGCTGATGATATATGTTGGCTCACGATGTTGATCAAGGAGAGTTTTAGATTTTGTATTAATGATATCAAACGAACAACTTGAGAATTGGGGATTCTCAAGAATGTTCTAATTATGTTCTACTGAATGACTCTGACTTTAAATAGCAGAGCTTTGGTAATGAAGGAGAGTTTTTACTGGAGAAAGAAAAGTAACGCTTATTGTACACATACATTTTTGGCAATTGAATGAAAGAGTGTATTGAATTCCTTTAGCAGACTGTAACCTATTTCTTTGAGCGGATTCAGTGAGAAGGAAAGGGCCCACCTTCCTCACCGATTCCCCTCTGTTTTGAATTCTAGATTAGTTGTTTTAAATGCGAATGATTTAACTGTTAGAAATTTCTAGAATACAATTGCTGTTACAATTTAGTTCCTTCTTGTTAGATGTGCATAAACTTGTCTCATGATAATTAGAAGTCGATTGTTGAACATTGCTGGAGAACTGCTTTCCCTTTTTCTGCATTAGGTTAAAATCTTGTTTTCGAGAAATAAAAGTGTGAAGTACCTTCTTGCAATAAGTAGATTTCCTTTTTGCAAATAGTATAGAACTTCTTCCTGCAAAAGTAAATTAGAAAGTTAGATTAGAGTAGGCAATCCAGGGTTCTTATAAATTTATCAGTTTAGATTGCAATTATGATTTCAAATCTGTAGAACTCTATCTGTATCAGCACAACTCTGTTAGTGATAATGTTTGTTTTTTTTTAAAACTTCCCTACTACAATTAGATTAGAGATGATTTCATAATCTAGCATAGACTGTGCACAATTATCTTGAAATAACAGACTTCCCTGGGTTGACAATTTATATTGAACACTTTGATTTTCTATTCAATTAGGCAATTAAAGTTCCCAATAGGTATCAGAGACAAAAGTTTCTTTTTAATATCAGTTTGGAGAAATCTCAACACCATGTCGCTTAGAAGACGTGCAAAGTGACCCGTAGAAAATTCAACTATGGAAAGGGAGATGAGAGAACCTCACGCAAGATTAGCTGCTATGGAGACGATACAAAGAAGAGCACATGATGTTGGAGACATCAGTGATGAAGAGAGATAAGAAATGGAAGTTGAAGGAGTTGTAGGAGAAGATGATATAGAAGAACGCTTGCTGAAAGCGGTTGTCAAATTGGGAAATAGAGAAAAAATAGAAATCCCATTGTACGAATGAAACTTATATGTGGAATAATTGTTGGATTGGATAAGAGAAATGGACAAGTACTTCGACTATGAAGAAGTTGATGATGATAAGAAAGTAAAACATGCTATCACTAGATTGAAGGGACACACAGAACTATGGTGGGATGAGCTACAGGCTAACATAATATGCAAGGGCAAGCAAAAGATCAAGAACTGGGATAGAATGGTAGCCAAGATGAAAGATAAATTCATACCCCAAGATTATCAAATAAATCTGTTCAAGAAGTTACAGAACCTGAGACAGAAAGGACAGACAATAAAATAATACATCGAGGAATTTTATAAGCTGAACATCATGGCTGGATAGAGAGGAAAGGATGATGAAAATGTTTCTAGGTATATTAATGTCCTGAGATATGAAATCCAGGATGAAATCAACATGATAATGGTGAGGAAAGTAGAGGATGCTTATCAGATTGCAATGAAGGCGGAAGAGAAATTGGCCAGGAAACAAAGCCAACGAAGCAGAGGGAGAAGTCTAAACAAAGGTAAAGGAATTATCCATGACAAGGCACAAAATCCCAAGGTTGATACTGGAAAGCCACACAGTCACTCATAAAGAGGAGGAAGTTCCCGAGGGAGACAGTATGGTGGAAGGAATGATTTTCTGTGAGAAAGAGGAAGAGGCAGAGGAGGAGAGGTGAAGTGTTATTCCTGTGGAAAAACAGGGCCCATGTCTTGGGAATGCCACGAGAGAAAGAAAGAAGGAGGAGGTGAAGCTCACATTTCAGAAGTGTAGAGGATGAATGTTAAGGCAAAAGGTGCAAAATATGGGAGACCCTTGATGATGGATAAGGTTCTCTTGAAGCCAAAGCCATAAGTAGAAAAGCCAGTGCAGAGGAACAGTTTGTTCATAACTTCTTGCAAAACCAAAGACAGGGTATGCAAGGTGATAATTGACAGTGGGAGCACTGATAACTTGGTATCCAAAAAAATGGTGGAAAAATTGGAGCTGGAGACAAATGCACATCCGAGTCCATATAGAGTCTCATGGTTGCAGAAAGGACACCAGGTAATGGTAACTAAACAATGCCTGGTTGAATTTAAGATAGGAGGATATAGAGATGAGATTTTGTGTGATGTGATTCCCATGGATGTATGTCATGTCTTGTTGGGGAGACCATGACAGTTTGAAAGAAATTTCATTCATAATGGGAGGAAAAATACTTATACCTTGGAGAAATATGGTAGAACACACATGCTATTACCAATTGAGGATAAGAAGGTGAAGGAAGAAGCCAACACAAGTATACTTCTCATGAGTGGGAAGGAACTCCTAATTGAAGTAAATAAGGAACAAGAGATGCAATTTGTTGTGGTGAGGAAGCCCAGAGTCATCCTTACAAGTACTTCTATGGATGATCTGCCTGAAGAAATTCAAGAGATGTTAGAAAAGTTTGCTGACATAGTAGTGGATGAGTTACCTCACTCATTGCCAACTATTAGGAGTATCAACCATCACATCGATCTAATACTAGGAGCGTGTCTACTGCACAAATAAATGTATAGATTGACACCTCAAGAGAATGAGGAGTTAAATAAACAAGTCCAGGATTTGATGGACAAGGGCTTAGTTAGAGAAAGTTTGAGTCCATGTGCAGTACCAACTGTGTTGAGTCCGAAAAAAGATGGAGGATGGAGAATGTGTACATACTCAAGAGCCATAAACAAAATCACCATCAAGTATAGATTTCCTTTTCCAAGGATGGATGACTTAATGGATTTTCTGAGCAGAGAAAATTATTTTTCAAAAATAGACCCGAAAAGTGGATATCACCAGATAAGGATGAGAGAAGGTGATGGGTGGAAAACAACCTTCAAAATGAATGAAGGGTTGTATGAGTATATTGTTATTCCATTTGGATTGAAAAATGACCCAAGTAATTTTATGAGGCTGATGAATGAGGTATTAAAATATTTTATTGGTAAGTTTGTGATTGTATATCTAGATGATATATTAGTCTTCAGTAAAAGTGAAGAAGAGAATTTGAGGTACTTAGCATTAGTGATGAGAAGATTGCGACAGGAGAAGCTATTGATAAACCTGAAGAAATCATATTTTATGAATACATAACTCATTTACTTGGGTTTTGTAATCTCTTCAAATGAATTGAAGATGGATCCAGAAAAGGTGAGATAAATCAGAGAATGGCCATCACCAAGGAGCATATTCGAGGTGATAATATTCCATGGATTAGCAAGTTTCTATCAGGAGTTCATTACAAATAGTAGTGGTATTTGTGCACCTATATTATATACAGTGAAGAAGAGACACATGTCTTTTAAGTAGACAAAAGAAGTTGAGAAAAGTTTCAGGATATTAAAAGAGAAGATAATAGAACAACCGATTATAGTCTTGCCAGATTTTGGGAAGACATTTCAAGTACGATGTGATGCTAGTGGAGTATAAATTGGAGCAGTCTTGAGCCAAGATAATAGGCCTGTTGCATATTTCAGTGAGAAGTTGAATGACACCAAGAGGAAGTACTCCACATATGATAAAGAAATGGAGGCACTACCTTGTTCCAAAAGAATTTGTTTTGTACAATGATAATCAGGCTTTACAATTCATAACCATACGAGAGAAGTTAAATCAAAGACATGCTAAGTGGATAGATTTTATGCAAAATTTCACTTTTTTCATTAGAAATATTTTTGGAAATGCTAACAAATTTGTTGATGCATTGAGTAGGAGATGTTTGATTTTGCAGGAATTTCAAGTGAAAACCTTAGGGTTTGAACACCTTAAGGAGATGTATCGTGACGATCCAAATTTTAAAGAGGCCTATGAAGCATGTGTGAATCCTGTGCTCAGGGACATAAGTCAGTGGACATAGTATCTAATTCAAAATGGATTATTGTTTAAAGGTAGCTAGTTTTGCATACCAAAGTGCTCGATGAGAGATAATCTGCTGAAGGAAAAAAATAGTGGAGGTCTAGCAGGATATTTAGGCTAAGACAAGACATTTGCACACTTGAATGGTTCATACTATTGGCCAGGTATGAGGGAAAAAGTGGAGAAATTTGTAAAAAGATGTAAGATTTTCCAGTATGAAAAAGGAAAACGACATAACATTGGATTATATCAACCATTGCCTATTCCATATAGGCCTTGGGATGCAATAAGAATGGATTTCGTGTTGGGATTTCCAAGAACACAAAAGGGAAGTGATTCCATATTTGTTGTAGCTTACATATTCTCAAATATGGCACACTTTATCCCATGCAATAAAACTAGTGATGCAATTCATATTGCAAATCTGTTTTTCAAGGAAGTTGTGAGAATTCATGGGTTTCCCAAGAGTATTGTCTCAGATAGGGACACTAAATTTGTTGTTAATTTCTGGAGGACATTGTGGAATAAACTGGGGACAAAAATATCCTTTAGTTCATCATATCACCCTCAAACAAATGAACATATTGAGGTGGTAAATCAGAGTTTAGAAAATTTGTTGAGGAGTCTGGTAACTAAACATCATAGCCAGTGGGATCAGATTCTGTATCAAGCAGAGTTTGCATACAATGACTCATCCAACAGGAGTACAAGAAAGATTCCATTCCATATAGTATATGGAATGAATCTAGGGGGAGTATTAGAGTTGAGAGATTTGGAGTAGGATGAATTCAGAAGCACTGGAGTAGAAGAATTCACTACAGAAATGTAGAAGATTCACAATCAGATCAAAGAGCAATTGTAGAACAATAACAAAGAATATAAATGTAGAGTTGATCAACATATGAGAAAAATTAAATTTGAAGTGAGAGATCAAGTTCTGGCACATCTCAAGAAAGAAAGGTTCACAAGGGGAACATATAACAAACTGAAGTTTATGAAGATAGGACCATGCAAGATCCTAATGAAATTTGATGCCAATGCTTATGAGATAGAGCTTCCAAAGGATGTGGGTATATCACAAATATTCAACATTTCAGACCTGTACCCTTATAGGGAAGATGAAACCAAAAGATCAAAATATCAAAAAGAGATCCAATGGGAGAAGCAGATGCCTATAGAAAAAACTCCGCAGATGGAGGAGATATGGACCAGAGAGATATAGACCATTGGATCCAAAAGGACATGTGGCAAAGATCCACGTGTTTCGAAAGGAGATCACTTCAGAGAAGATTCTACGTGGAGTGTAAAAAACTCATGAAGCCTGAGGTAGCAAAGTAAATCGTGGTCATCGATTTGAGAAGGACATGCTTCGTCAGATCGTGGAATCCAGAAGTGTGCAATCCGAGGAAAAATAAAGGAGGAAGTGGAGTCGTTGACGATAAGTTGTCCGAAGCTACAGACGTAAGAAGCTAATCCTAGCCGTTACTTTTTTGAATACGTAGCATCAGATCTATCACTTCAGTGATAGGACACTTCGGGAAATTTTGAGAGTAAAATTATGAAGGTCACAAGTCCCGAAGGACGGAGTCAACAGGAGCCATTGATGAATGAAGGGACATGTGGAGAGAGGAGATTTAATTCAGAGGATTGACACTCCAGGAGAATGTGAGTGGAGGAGTGTTGACTGGAAGTCGTCTGAAGTGGAAACAAAGGATGTTTTTTAACCATTTATCAAGGTGAGCACGTGGCACTCAATTCGTAGCTTCGGGTACAAATCACTTGGCGGGAAAAAGGTGTTGGAACTTTCAGAACTCCTGCAACCAAAGTTTCAAATTGAATCATAGCCATTGGCTGTCAGAGGAGTGCGAGCTATAGATCTCTGTCTAGGTGATTTCACTGGTCAGATTTCGGGGAATTTAGAATCAACTGTACTCAAAACAACCAAAGATTGAAGTTGATAAGGGGGATAGCTGGAGGGCATATCCCGTGGCCATACGAAAGCAGGGCCTAGCAGATGAGCTAGTGATCACCACTTAGAGTTACTAGAAGTGCCAGAGAAAGGGTGTGCAGGTGAATTGAGCCTATGTGGGTAACCAAAGGGGGCCTGTGTAAATTATTTCAGGGTCTAGCATAGGCCCAAAGAAATGATTCAGCTTAGTGAATTGAATATACTTGACTGGGAGGTCACGGAGCCCCGAGGAGAGAGGGGGGCCTGCATCATGCACTCTTCTAAAGTTCTTTGATGACATGTCCATATTTGTTTTTCCATTTCTTCATCTTGAAAAATTAATAGCAGATTCCAGAGTTCAATTTATATAATAAGAAAGAAATAATGTCAGTTGAATGGAGACTCCAAAACCTTGTAGACAAAAATCTCTATTGACACACTTTATCTTATATTATCTTTAAATGATATGTTGTATATTTGCATAACTATATATAAGGGTTGTGTATTTGTATATATAATATTTATTGGAAGATCTCTCGGGGTTTGCTCTTTATCATTCACCCTTTACATTCATTGCAAAACCATAAAAATAATCTTCCAATATTTTAGCCAAATAAGAGTACCATCTCTCTAAAAATACACGGAGAATCATATCTTCGTGAGGTTGAAGTTAAGACCATAAAACAATCTCTTAGATCAATAGTCATCAAGGATACAATTATTTTACACATCTTTCCTCTTAAAGTGATTTCCATGCATGCTAAAAAGTACTTTTGACATTAATTAGATCAAAATCCATCTCGTGATAAGCATATGTTCCCCAATGAGTAGTGAAAATTGTTTTATGACTATGAAAGGGTTTTAGAGATATCAAATTGTACCCAGAGAATCCATTTAAGAGGGGCATCATTTGGGATACATAAACTTGTTGGAGGATATCCTCCATGTGTTGGATATGATAGTTTTATTTCACAAAAATAAACATGTAGTCTAATATCCCCAATTTTCTTCCCAATTGGAACTAAATTGGATACCCATTGCAAGTAACATATAGGATATATGACCTTGCATATTCCATATTATCCAAATAAACCTTAATAGTTTGTTCTAAGGCTAGGTATTCTTCCTGTTTTTCTGTTGATAGGGATTTGAATCAATAATTGTAGGTATGGAATGAAATATCTATTTCATATCAAAGACTCTAAGGTCTTGATAAAACTAGCAAAAAACATCCTTGAAATATAACATGAGTTTGTTAGAATATAAGTCTTATGATGCAATAAATTCACTTTATGACTATAGGTAATGTTTATGTTCACTTGTTTTGTCAAATGGTCTATCACACATTGATAAGTGAATTTTTTTTTCTTAGTGAACAATGATATATAAGAAGGTAAACTGCATTGTAATAAATGCATGAATTATGCATTGATAATACCATATTTTGTTATTGTATCTTTCTTCGAGCTCAATTATGTGACTCAACCCTATCTAGGCCTTCATCATTTAGTGATCTAGATCATCTTGTAATATGGTATTAGAGCATGGAAGAGTCTAGGAGTCCAACATTGTATTAGGAATCTTGAGCATTTGAAAGACACGGTTTCCATTCTTGTGACTTCAGTGTCACTTGGAAAGAGAATCATTTCCATTAGAGGTGAGTTGATCAACATGATATATTGAGAAATGAACTTTGGAACTTCAAATTTTAGGTCAGCCTCCAAGGGAAAGGATCCTCATGTGAAGATGTGAATGAGCCATTGTACGAAATTTGCACAATTTCCGCCATACATAAATGATGCATAAATCACATTGTCGTATGAATTTCTAATTTGCATCTTCCAATTGTCGTACATTTTTCCATACATTATATACATTAGAATGCAACTCTATAGTTATAAAGTAGACATTGTTTTTTTACAACCACTACTGTATATAAACATTACAACCACCTTCAATTGTTGTATATCATGCATGTAGTTAGACACCAATGTAATTTCTAATTATCTGACTTGGGTTTCTAGATCAAGAAAATAGTAGTTTCAGATTGGTCAAATTAGAATGTTAAACATGGCTATTCCATTATAAAAATATTATGGCTTCAATTTCCACACCTAGAAAGTCAAAATCCTAGATGAAGCTAATGAACAAAAGCCCGCGGGGAATTGTAAAAGGGGATAAGAAATCACCGATAGATCCAAAATAATTATTGGAATGACATAATAGAGATGATAATGTTTTATTCAATCATTAATCAATATTATAAAAGCAAGGCTAGATGAAGGAGAAAGATATCAACTCGAAGAGA
Source organism: Picea mariana (assembly GCA_032191745.1). Lineage (NCBI taxonomy): Eukaryota > Viridiplantae > Streptophyta > Pinopsida > Pinales > Pinaceae > Picea > Picea mariana. The sequence continues at coordinate 331,937 of JASDQU010736473.1, forward strand.
AAAGAAGAATTTTTTCTCAAGTGCTTGAGTCATGAAGGACTGTGACTCAAGGGGATCAAGGAAGAAAGAAAAGAAGAAATTTGTATCAAGTTCTTGAGTAAGAAGGACCATGATTCAAGGGGATCTTAGAAAAGGTGAATTAATTTCAGCTAGACATCTAGTCCAAAGGAGAAAATTGCAAGTAGTGCAAGAAGAAGAAGAAAACCTAGCAGCTAGAAATTGGACGACATATTTTTGGGGAGCATATATATATATATATATATATATATATATATATATATATATATCATTTTTTAGGTGCCAAAAGAGAGATCTAACATATTTGAGGTACCAACAAACAAATCTAGTGCATATATGAGGTATCAATACATAGATATGACATGACAACAAGAAGATCTAGCAGATATAAGGTACTACTGGATAGATATAGTGCACAGCTGAGGTACGAGTGGAATATCTAGCATATCTAAGGTACTAGCTGAAAGATCTTGCATATTTGAGGACAAGAAGATAGATCTAGTGTAGATCTAAGTGTCCAACAAACATATCTAGGAATATTGGGTAGAGGGATTCTTTAGGGATAGAGTTGCTAGGTTTTCTGTAATTTGTATTTTTCCTTGGTCGACCATTCTCCTAGTAAGGGATCTCTTGTAAGCTTGGAGTAATTATTAATGAAAAACATATTTGAAGGGCATATTTTTTGTGTGCATGTGTGAAGTTTGGTTACCAGATTGCTTTTGCTATTTTATTTATTTACAACCAATATATTTTATTCTGTGTGCTATAATCTAATTATCAACAAGGAAAAACACAAGGTAGTAATTTATCTAGGTGCTAGAGATATTGATATTTTTCAACAATCACGAATTTGACAACAATGATTTTGATAAGGAGTTGGAATTCTGTATAAATTCTAGAAATCTAAATTGTAATATATACTTAGTCTTTGTAGAACCTTATCCATGGGGTGGGTTGAGGATAAAAAGAAGGTAAAAAAGGAAGGATCAATGATTATTTTCATCATTATTATTAGACACTCTTTCTTTAGTGTTATTTCTTTATATCGTAAATTTGTATTATTTTTTACTTTTTGAATTTTTATGAATTCTCTTTCACCATTTATAGTATGTAACCTATTTTCTTTTTTTTATGAATAAGAAGTTATAATTTTTCCAAGGAAGAAAAAGTGCAATGAAGAGATAATGCACATGAGAAGAGGAAGGAGAGAATGCACATGAGAAGAGAAATATAAGATTCAATGTTGTGCACATAAAGAATATGAAATATCAAAATTAATGGAATATCATTAGTAATCAATAATGAAATATCAACATCAATGGAATATAATTAGTAATCAATAATGAAATATCAACATTAATATAACATATGCCTAATTTGAGAGTGTTCTTATGGATTTTCCTCAATGTTATGATCACTAGGAAGCTGAATGAAATCCTTGGACATAAGGTTTTTAGGAAGAAAACTCACATGGATAGCTACCTTCATGCTAACTATCATCATCACCCTTCACAAAAGTTTGGGGTCCTCAAAACCCTAGCTAGAAGGGAAACAAGAATATCAGATGATGAACATCTTGATAAGGAGATATACCATGTCACCAAGGTCTTTAGGGGAATAGGTTACAAAGATAGGGACATAAAGAAGGAAATGAAAATAGAAGAAAGAAGGTCCCACTCTCGAAACAACCAAACATCCAATATAAAATCTTATCTCCCCTACATCCGAGGGATCACATACAAGATTACAAAAATATTGAGAAGAAAGGAAATCATAACCTCTTTCAAGCCACTAATAACCATCAGACAGAAAATGAGGTTTGCAAAATTCCCCATCGGCCATTGTCAGGATAAAAGTGTCTACAATATATTTTACTCATGTGGGAAGTGTTACATTGGGGAAACTAGAGAATTATTTCAGATAAGGATCAAGGAACATGAAAGGGATATTAAGAATGAGTGCAGTCACACCTGAGCCTTGACATAACACTATCTCAAAACTAAGAACCATGTGTGCCTGAAAGAAACCAAAATCCTTGCTAAAGAGAACCACTATGACAAACAATGCATTAAAGAAGTTGTTCAAATAATCAAGCACCCCAATGATATAAATAGAGATGGTGGTTTATAAGTAAGTATAAGTTGGCTCCCCTTATTAAACAAACAAAAAAGCTAGGATGGATCATGTTTGAGCAATCGGATTTGATTTCTTACCTCCTTTCTCCTTTTAGATCTCCTCTTTTTCCATTACACTTATAAGTTCCCCGACTCTAATTGAATCTTTATATATCTAAATAAAACTCTATATAATAGTTCCCCCTATATATTTTTTTAAGGGTTCTCTTAGGTTTCTATCTCCCTTAGCTTATAATAACCTATATAACTTATATTAAAACATACGTAGGATATATATATTATATTATATAAGTTAGTATATTATATTGGTTAGCAATCTAGTATTATAACCATAATTGTTTTCTATACAAAAGCTTTCCCCTTAGTTGATTCAATATTTACTATTTAACTTTATATTATAACATTTTAAACATTACTAGTATGATATGTAATGCTCTTTAAATATTATAAAAACTCTACTAAGTATGCTATGTAATGCTCTTTAAATATTATAAAAATTCTTGTGCATGATTTAAAATATTATATCTTATCCTATATTAAATATTATACTATATAAATTAGCTATTATATTGGTCATTAATTTAGTATTAATGACATTGGATATCATATGATTAATATGTCTAATCCATTTTGAGGTTTTTAAGTTTTTTAGGGTTTTCAAGGTTTTAGAGTTTAAACTGAGCTGATCTCTATGTTTCTAATCCCTGAAATCAAAAATATTTATTGCATATGTTCACAACCCTTATCATTGAATTTTTGTCCTAGAGATGAATCCTGGTTCAGATTCGAAAAGTATAATGACTTCCACTATGGAAAATATGGAAGAACACTCCTAAATATCGCACCACAAGAATATGAAAAAAATCATATGACTAATGTTTTAGTGTGACTACAACAGATTTGTTTTCCTTTATTATAATCACTGAAATTGTTGGGCATAATTCAATAGGGTTTTAATATCAAAGCAAGCTTTCAAATCATGGCCAAGTCTCTAAAATGGAAAACCTTAATATCAAGGGTGAATTCCATGAATTACGTGGTAGGTATAAAACACAATTTGGAGCTCATGCAAATGATCCATGTGGACCAGCAACAAATTCTATGAAGGTAAACAACTTGATGGTCATTATTTGTTGTTCGACTATAACATATGAAAACACGCAACTCTCACTTTGGTTTTTCACACACATGGAGAGGTTGTGGGAAATTGAGCACCTTCATCTTCAAACCATGCTTCTTTCAAGGATGTGTGGTAAAAATTAAACCCTCTTATTTGGATGAATCTTTGAACCCCCCCTTCCTAGTGTGTATATCATGGAAAAATCAAAAGAGGTGCTAATGTTAGAAGTCTCTTTAAAGTTAGATATAAAAAACATATGCTCATTTTATGAATAGTCTATGGTAATTTGTAGATTTAATGGTTTCTATCCTCCTACATGAAACTTGTACTGATGGATCTATTCGATTTGGACAAATAATTGTGAGGTATATATATGTTCTAAAAGCTTCTTTATTGTTCAATTTTCAGATGTTGTTGATGATCAGAACTTTTTTGAGGAGGGTCCCTAGTTAATGGGAAGAGTAGATATTTTTGTTACCCCATGGTTCCTAGATTTGTATCCCACCACTACATCTGCCACCAAAATGCTAGTTTGCATTCAATTCCTAAATATGGTGCTATATTTATGGCATTTTTCAATCTTTAAATATATGGAAAATAGCTTGGGTAACTATTTATAAATAGATCTTGGATAAATTAATTTAGTATTTTTCACATATGCTAGGATATGTGTTGAGATCAACATCATGAAGGGTCTACTAGAAAAAATGACACTACAAAGGGAAAATTTTAGATGGGCTCTAGTTTTAGGTTATGAGAATAAATATTCTTTGTGTTGAATCTAGCAATAAATATAAAATTTTCAAGAATCTTGTCCTGAAAAGGGAACAAATGACATCAACCATAACCAAAAAACTATCAATCATGTTAGGAATTATTATTAGATGATGAATGTGATCAAAATACAGAAAATAAACAAGCAATAGTTTGAGAGAATGACAATGATGCTTGTTCGAAATTTCATATTGGGGAATCAAATATTTCCTCAGAGGATAGAGAAGAAGACAATAATACCAAGACTTCCCCTAGGGGATGGTAGTCGTAAATGAAGCCCCACCAAGATGAATACACAAACATCATGAATTTGACTAGTCTAATTCTGATAAGAAATTGATACTCATATGAATCTTGAAAGCCTTAATCCTAATTTACATTTGGTCACCATAAAACCTTCTCTAAGAGGTGGGTTGAGAGCAAAAAGAAAGAAAAAAAAAAAACAAGATTAATAAGGACATAAATCAAACATCTATTAAATATTCAAGTGCAATATAAACATGATAAATGCAATTTTCATTCAATCTCTAAATACAATTGTTCTTTGAAAAAAAAAAACTCTTCTTCAAACAATATTAAAGTATTATTTACTTTGGCTATACCCTTCATTTAAAACAATTTCATAATTAAAAATAATATCTCGTCTCTTACAAACTTGGTGGGAGAACTAACTATAATAATAACTAACTTTAATTCTCCAAATCTATTAATAACATAAACGAATAAAAAAGAAACGGGGACAAACCTATGTTAAAATCAATCTTTGTTAATTTTACATATACACACGTAAACATACATTCTGATAATTAATAGCAGTTTGTTTCTATTTTCTCTGGTGTAGTTGCAAGAACTCACAATACTTTCTGCTACAAATATTATATCAATACAATAATCACATTATTAATCAAATTCAATATTTTAATCTTGCCTTTTCTTGAAAAGGATTTAAAAAAAAGAGCATGATCAAATGCCAAGCTTTTGTCCTTTGTTAGATTTACCTTCAATGAAATCCAACCATTCAATCTTTGCTAAAATTAATGTATTAAAATTATATATTCTGATTATGGAGATGGGTTCTATAGCTTGTGTATTCGATATCTGCAGTTTCAGTAAACGAAAACAATTTTTGCTCGATTTCCAGAAAAAAATTCCTATTTTATCTCTTAATATTATGTCCTTTAAAAAAATGCCCACTATCATACACACACTTAATGGAAGCGTTCCTCCTTGAATGTCCTCACTATCATACCCACTAGATTTGATTAATGCTTAATCAAATCTAGCACCAAAGGTTTTAAAACCCTTTTTCAATTCGGGACTATGTAACCTTGAGGGTTTTAATACCTTTAGTGCCTATACTAAGTTTTTAGGACATGTTACTTATGCTAATAAGTGTTTATATATCCACTTTAGGTAAACGTATATCAACAAAATTTCTAGGTTTGTTGTATTAATATATGGTAGTTATGCTAACAAGACGATCAAGCAGGTGGGCACATCGACTGCAATGCGATGAGTAGAGCATAGAGTGTTGTGCGGTGAGTAGAGCATAGAGTGCAATGAACTGCAATCATTAACGCCGCCACCCTCCTGGCTCCTATTTCCTATGCGAATATGAAGTTAACAAACTTTAGGTTAAAGCCTATAATACTGCCTGGTGTGCTCAAGTAATCAAAATGACCCAAAACATTATGTCCCTGGATATAATAAATGTTTATATCTCCACTAAGGTGGAAGTAGATTAACAATTTTTTTAGATTTTTTTAGATTTATGAAGAGTTGTAATAATTATATGGCCAACATTGTAAGATTCTTCGTCATTATAGTTGTCTAATCTATTTGTTAATGGTTAATGGATTACTCTCTCAACACATTGTTAAGTAGTTGTTTCTAAATATTTATTCTAACTGTATCGCATTGTTAAGGAGTAGTAATCAAATGCTCAACATAATTCCTTAAATATTCATTTGAAATCTTGATGTAATCAATTGCTTGAAGGTTAATTGGTTAATCTACATCTTCTATATCAATCTTCCATTCCACTCTTTACCTCTTTAACAACATCCCCTCAAAACCTTCACACTCATAGTAACTATTCTTGACTTTGAGTAGAACACCTCAACAACATCCATAAAATGAAAGGAAACATAGGTGTGGAATACATTTTTTACACTAATCAATGCAACACTAATGTGCAAAAAACTTTAAACAAATAGTTGTAGACAATACAAACAAAATAAATGAAAGAAATAACAAACCATTACACAATGAATTTCTCAAGAAAACATTTTTGGGAGAAAAAATGCACACTCCAAAGTACACTCAATGTGTTATTCAACAAATAAATGGTCACAACACATTACAAAGTCTCTATGGTCTTAACAAGAGTGTTTGGTAGCATAATACAAATTTTGAAGAAATTTCAACATCATAACAATAAGTTAAAAATTACATGCTATGTTTTCCTCCAACCTTGGCACTTGATAAATAATCATATCAAAAGCATAAACCATTTATGGTTTCTCAATTCTTCATGTTGGAAACTACCAATAATAAATTGGCCAACTACTATTTCTTAGCATTTATTGCTTGCTAGTGATATACATTTATTCT
>JASDQU010736473.1:338616-360977 GCA_032191745.1 Picea mariana
AAGTTAAAAATTACATGCTATGTTTTCCTCCAACCTTGGCACTTGATAAATAATCATATCAAAAGCATAAACCATTTATGGTTTCTCAATTCTTCATGTTGGAAACTACCAATAATAAATTGGCCAACTACTATTTCTTAGCATTTATTGCTTGCTAGTGATATACATTTATTCTCTGCCACTACTTAGCAATTATTCCCTACTACATATCAACATTTATTTCCTACTATAGCAAAACAATCATTACTTTCTTTACTACAGGACCATGGTGTATGACACACTTGTCCCAACATTCTCCCCCTTTTCATATACCTTGCACGAGTATAAGGGAGAATGCATCAATMTATTATCTAATTTCTATCAAGGCATAAGGCCCATAAAATCACAAGACCCTTTAAATTTACCTATTCTCACTGGTTTCATCAATGCATCTAGAACATTATGTAAAGTGTCAACTTTCTCCAATATCACCTTTCCATCCTCTACCATGTCCCTAACAAAATGGTACTAGATATCTATATGCTTTGTCTTCACATGAACGGTTGGGTTCTTATCCAGACAAATGACACTTTTACTATACCCTACTTCTAAACATAGTTTCATAATCCAAATAGCCTCCTTACAAGCATGGGTATCTACCATATAATCTTCCCCTGTGGACAAAGTGACTATAGCTTGTTTCTTGCTTGTAAAACTTACTACTCCCCCAAACAATCAAAACACATCCACTCATAGATCTCCTTCTATCTACATCTCCTCCCAAATAAAATCCACATAACCATGTATATATAATGAGTGTGGGTGATCCAGATTATTTTCGAAACGAAATAAAAGTAGATATATTGCAAGGAAATACACATAAAAATTGCGAGAAACAAAAAAATACAACAATACATGATTTCTATTAATGAAACAAATGTACATAGACTGTAAAAATACAGAGTGCAAGACTCGCTAGAATGGTGGAATCTTTATCTGTGAGAAGAGATGTGACAGATACGCTCATTCGCAAGAAGATGATTACAATGAGGCTTTAAAGTATTTTTTATGATAAACTTGAATGCCAAAACCCTAGACATCCAAAAACCTAACCCTAAGAGATGAAGCACCAAAATTCATGTGGGCCATGTTGGGGTAAGTTAGTATATTAACTTCCCTGGGTCGTAAATTTTGCATGTGATCTCTGTTTTAGGAACGTGAACGTGATATCCCATTGGAAAGGTATTTTAAATAACTACACATTATTTCATCAAAGTCCGACTTCCTCTACATTTTGACTATGGAAAATCTATAAAACAATGTTTAGAGCTCCAAAACGGCCCTAGAAGTACAAAAATATGTACTGACATGAAAACTTCCAAAATAAGCTAGTTGGAATTTAGGTGGGTGACCACCAATATCCATCTGGATTCTATTTAGGGCTTTAGGACATCCCTATAAGTGCAAAACCCACAATTACAAAAGATGTCCCCATTACAGAGAAACGTGTTGAACTTAAAACTGTCAATATGGGCCAATTGGAATTTGGAATAGGTGGGTGGCCACCAATATCGAATTGGATGAATCTTCCCCCATTAGGAAGCAATGGTATCCATTGCGTTGAGTGCCCAGGGAAAAGGGGAAAGCGTTTTCTGAATCTGAATCTTGGTGAGTTGTGTTCCTTGTTGAAGAATTTGTGCTGCTTGGTCTGTGGAAGGATGTCATGAACCTGTTGCTGGTGGAGTTGAGATTGTTCCACCAACCTATTGTCTCTGGGATTGACATAGCATTGTGTAGGCACCATTGTAGGTGAAGAAACAATATCTTCTTTCTCTTATGCAATCTTCTTCTACTGTATAGAAGGTGTTGAGGCTGTAGTGGTTGTAGTGGACTTCTGTGCATCCTTTGAACATATTATGAAGAGGATGAATTCTGCAGTATGAGATATTACCTTGAGAAATTGTTTTGGTGGAAGAGTAGTCGGAACTACCTCTGGTATCTTGTAGAGTTGACCCCCGAGAGTAATAATGACACTACTAGGTCGAGACCAAAACAAAATGTGGAAAACAAAATGATGTTTCCACATATATGATTGGACCAAAACAACATCAAAGACATCAAGAGGGGAAACATCACACACTACCTCATCTTTGAAGGGTTGGATGCCATAGGAAATGTGGAATTGTTGGCTGACACAAAGATGTCTTCCCTGGTGAAGCCACCCGATGTTGTATGGCTATGGGCATGGTGTTGTCGACAAACCCAACTGTTGGAAGAACTCAAATTAGATGAGGTTCTTCTAGTTACCACTATCAAAAATGAAATGCAATGGGGTCCCCTTCACCCACATATGTGAAAGGAAGAGGCACTCCCCCTCTTCAGGATCTATTGGTTCTTCTAGTTGAATTGTTGTAGTCGCGATAGTAGCAGTAGGGTCCATGTTGATGATCTATCCATTTTCAATATTTTATGGATTAGATTCCAAATCAATATTTGGCTCCTTGTCTTTGACCTCAACCACCAATCACTGTTTCGAGTGAAATTCATCAATGTTGTTCTAGGGGATTTTTTGGAAGTCACACCACTTCCCAGTGTCATTCTTCATATTTCCTTTACCATTATTTTCCTATGTCTTGGACTGGTTTTCAAAAGGATGTTGGTTAGGTCCATCTTTACCATGATTTTGTTGTTGAGGATTTGCATACATGGACTCCCATTTTTTCTGGTGCCTAAATTTCTGCTCGATTCTGATAACATATTGATAGAAAACTCCCAATGATGAGATGTTTAGGAAATCCATTTCGGTTTGGATGTACCTATACAAAGCCCCACAATATTTCAAAACCATATGTTGCTCAAAGTCTTTGATACCCAACTTGGTGCACAAGGTATGGAAATCATTTGTGAACTCCAGCACTGTTTGGCTCTTCTCTTTCCATAGTGTGGTCCATCTCATGTACTGGTCTTCATAGTTATCAACAATGTAGTATTGTTCCTTTACCACATCCAAAAAACAATTCCAAGTGGGCTCGACCCCGTATATTCCAGATTCCTCTATGGAAATTTTCTCCCAGTAAGTTTCCCACCAATGTTTGACAAGGGGGAGAGCCTTGATGAGTGCGAAGGTGATATTTTCCCTGTCATAAAAATTGTGAACAAAGAAATAACCTTCTAGTAGATTCAACCATTTTTCTAATGCATCTGCATCTACCTGACCTTCAAATACAAGAATATAAAAATTAACTTGTACCTTGAAGGGAGAGGTTCCTCCAAAGTGGCCACTTGATGAAGATGCACATATTTCTATCGAAAGGTGTTGAAGGATGTGGGAAAAATTCTCCATCATTTTGTCCCTCTGTAACGCGAGAGATTGCTCTAGAAATAAGTTAATAAAATCTTGTTCTCCACCATTTTTATTTTCTGCCACCATAGAGGGTTTCTTGGGTGTGTGATAGCAATTTTCCTCAAGAGAGACAAGCTTGAGACCCAACTTTCTATACTCAGACCTTGTTGGGGACATGCACTGAAAATGATCAAAAGAAGCCTGCTTTGATACCACTGATCCAGATTATTTTCGGGACATAATGTAAGGAGATATATTACAATGAAATACACATAAAAATTTTCAGAAATAGAGAAATACAACAATACATGATTTCTATTAATGAAAGAAATGTACATAGACTGTGAAAATACAGAGTGAAAGACTCACTAGAATGGTGTCAACTTTATCTACGAGAAGAGATGTGACGGCTACGATAATTCACAAGAAGATGATTACAATGAAGCTCTTAAAGTATTTTTATGATAAACATGAATTCTGAAACCCTAGACATCCAAAAACCTAACCCTATGAGACAARGTACCAAAATTCATATGGACCTCGTTGGGGTAAGTTAATACAATAACTTCCTGGGGTCAAAATTTTGCATACGATATTCGTTTTAAGCACCTGATAGCTCGTGGGAAATGTCTTTTCAAAAAATACACATTATTCTATCAAACTTTGACTYCATCTATAGTTTGACTATCCCAAGCCCATAAAACACTATTTAGAGCCCCAAAACAACCCTCAAAGTATAGAAAGATGTACTAACATGAAAAATTCCAAAATAAGCCAGTTGGAATAGGTGGGAGGCCACCAATATCCACCTGGATGTTGTGTATGGCTTCAGGGCAACCCCGTAAGTGAAGAACCCACAATTGTAAAGAAATGTCCCCATTACAGAGACACATGTTGAACTAAAAACTATGAAGATGGGCCAGTTGGAATTTGGAACATGTGGGTGGCCACCAATATCCACCTRGATTAGTGGGTCCCTTGAAACATCATTATGATAGAAAATGGAATATTCAAAAGTACCTTGAAAATACCTGAATACCTTCTTCATTGTATCCTAATATTCACATCCATTTTTAGCCATGAATAATAGAATAAAGACTCCCACTACTTGGATAATGTATGGTCTAGTACAAACCATAGCATACATCAAACTACTAACTTCACTAGCATACAAAACATAAGCCATATCCTCCATCTGTACAAGTGTCGTAAGAAAATTTTCAATTGAAATTTTAGTTCCCACATAAATCATAACACTCGATCGTCTGCAGTCTACCACATGAAAATGTTTTAGCACATAATTTACATACTTACTCTAGATCAACCAAATATTTCTATTTTCTCCATCTCTCTTGATATCCATTCCTAAGATATATTTTTCATTCCCAAATTCATTCATATCAAATAGTTTTGAAATATGGGACTTCAAATCACAAATCAAAAATCACATCCTTATTGTTACCAAATAATAACATATCATCTACATATAGATTGATGATGAATAATGACCACCATATTGCTTGTAATACACATAGTGATCTAATTTGGATCTTAGAAATCTCATTCTCAACGCAAAATAATCATACTTTTGGTACCACATTATGGGAGATAGTTTGCGACCATATAAGATTTTTTTTATAAACAAACCAATGACCCTTTACCTTTTTCAACATAGTTCTCTAGTTGTGTCATATAGATCTCCTCCTTCAAGACACCATGTACAAATGTTGTTTTCACATCCATATATTCTATCTATAAATCCAAATTTGATGCTACAAATAACAGTAACATAATAGATGTTAACTTAACATCTTGGGAAAACATTTCATCAAAATATATCCCCTCAACCTAGAAATATCCTTTCACAACCAACCTTTCCTTGTGATTTTCAACATTTCCTTCTAAATCAATATTCTTTTTGAACACCCATTTACATCCAATGGGTTTCCATCCATCATGAAATGATACCAAGTCCCATGTATCATTATTTCTATGTGAAACCATTTTCTCATCCTCCATGACTCCTTATCTTCTATCTCCATTGTCTCTTTCACAGTTCTAGGCTCATTGGTATTTTAGAAAATAAATCAAATATACATCTGAAATCAACAAGACTATATTTATACTTGTCTGGTTGCCTTATTTGTTGAGTGGCCCTCCTTAAAGTTTGTTGTGAGTTTATTCCTCCTCTTCTAAAGTCTTTGAACCCTCTTCCTCGTCAGGTCCATCATGAACTTCTTGTTCATTTTATTGTTTATCTTTCTCAGTCTTGAGTGGTCACTAAACCATTGATTTCTTCTCATACTATTCTAGATTCACCACTATGGGAGAAGGATTAACTTCTCTAAAAATAACATTTATACTATACAAACTTATCCAGTTGTAGGATCCCAAAGCTTGTACCCTTTCACAACAATGTCATTGCGGGTGAAGATACATTTCATAGCCTTGTTATCCATATTTGATTGCTTCTCCTTAAGAATATGAACACATGCCTCACAAAAAAAAATATGAATATACTGACATGAGGGATTCTTGTGCATCCAAACCTCAATAGGGGTCTTATCCATAAGAGATTATTTGGGAATATTGTTGATCATTTAACATGTAGTAGAAACTGTTTCTGCCCATAAATTCTTCTCTAAGTTAACTCCACTAGCATACTCCTAGGTCTCTCCAATATTCCATTCATCTATTATTAAAGTCGATTATCCTTATAAAACTTGTCAGACTTTGTAGAAAAAAACTCCATTATTAGTCCTCAACACCTTAGTCTACCTACTAGTCTGATTTTCCAAGAGAGATTTAAACTCCTTAAACCGACTAAAAAACTCATATTTAGTTCTAATAAAATATACCCATGTCCTTCTAGAATAATAATGCCTTAGAAATTGAATGAACTTTAATTGGACACCAAATACATTAGAATGAATTAATCCCAATAACCCAAAATATTTGTAAGAAATAGAATAAAATTGAACACAATTATGTTTTCCATATATACAATACTTGAAAAAATCAAATTCAAAAGTACAATAATTTAATCCATCAACAAGAGTTTTTTTTTCAAGACCCATAGGCCCTTCTCACCTATATGAACCAATATTTGGTGCCATAACATTTTCTTCTATGAATTTACTAACTTTCTTTTTAAAGTAAGAGCTTGTTTAAATACCCAAAAAGCATGACAATCATAAGTATATATAGGTTTTGATTATGAAGCTGTAGATCCTATAGATCTCTTCACTAAATAATTGAAGAATTATTACACTAAATTGTGCATGCTTCAAGATGGAACAAAGTACCCACATGAAAATATTTAGTAAGAACCATATCTCCTTGGACCATCTTACACCCTTTATTAGATCAAACAACCTGCACAACCACATCATTAAGTTTGCTTACTGATAGTAGGTTTTGTGCTAGACTTGGAGTGTGAAAAATCTCATTGATCTCATTCACTCTTCCATCGGGGAATCTAATCATGAATCTACCATGACAAACTATGCTGAGAGGAGATTCATCATCATGGTATTATTTTTTCGACAGAAAAAATCACGAGAAACCCTTCGAGTACTCCCCCACATTTCGTGGATGGTAAATGGGGTAAACTGTTGGCCCTGATTATGGATCCTAACCCCAAGGGGATCAAGAGAGTAGAACCTGTTACATCCTAAACTGATAACTAGGGGAGATGTCTCACTTCAAGCTCAAGAATTCTTAAAATAACTCTTGGGGATATTCATGACCGTGGCATACCATCCAACCATCATATTTATCATATAATGAAAACTAGTGCCAATGACAAGTCATATGGAAGGAAGTTCTAGAGTCTATCAACCACACACTCTAGACTGCATGGGTTTCCAAATCTACAAGAAAGGAATCTCCACGATCCTCTTGAGAACATTTTTCATAATCATTCGTTTCCTTCTTATTCTTCTTTTTTTCTTTCTTACAGTCTCTTCTTAAATGCTCAACCTTTTCATAGTTCCAACATTTTTCCTTGGAATTTCTAGGAGACTTATGTCTCTCATAATATTTGTATCTACCCTTTTATATCTTCTTACGTTTCTCCTTCGATATTCCATGAACAACAAAGGCTTCATTGGTGGATTTATAATCTCTTTCTTCCTAACCTCCTCGAAGAGTAAAGAAACCATGACATCATCAAGCACCAATGTCTTTACAATGCTTCCAATGGCCATTATTAGACTGTCCCATGAATCTATAAAAGAACACAAAACGTTCATACAATGATCCTCCTCATCCATATTCACTCTAATGATATCATCTGGGTCAAAATAATATTAAATGTGTTTAGGTGCTCGACTACAAAATCACCATCACCCATTCTCAAAGATAACACCTTTTTTAATAGAAAAAGATTATTAATTAGGGGTTTATCCTAATACAAATCCCCTAACTTCTTATATATAGTCTCTACATTTTTTTCCTAAGAAGAATTCAGTAATACCAAATCAACCAAATAGATCCTAATAAGGCTTCTCCCCTTTCTCTCCAACGCCACCCACTCTTCATCGAATTTCATGCCAATGGGTTTGGTTCTAAATACTATAAACCATAGATCTTGATATATGATTTCTCTAAGATCCTCCATATTGAACTTCCACAGCTCAAATTTAGTGTCATTAATATTCTCCATTTCTAATCTAGATGATCTTGCCATTTGCCTGCAACAAGATTTCCTTCTACACAAGCTCTAACTCAAACCAATATTAGATCAAAAAATAGTATCCCTAACACCTTGGATATGAGGTGATCATGATATGATACTAAATTAAAGGAAGTAGAGATGTATAATATGCTTCCTACACTAACCATTGAGAGAATAATCTGCATAAAAATTTAAATGAACAGTTATAGATGATAAACATAAAAAAATGAAATAAATAACAAACCATTACACAATGATTTCTTGGGGAAAATCCATCCAAGAGAAAAAAACTCACAACCCAAAGCACACTCATTGTATTATTCAACATCTAAATGGTCATAATAGATTACATAATCTTTGTCCTCTCAACAAGAGTGTTCAACAATAGCATAAGGATTATAAAGAAATTTCGTTAGCATAACTGTAAGTTAAAACTCACATTCTATGTTTTATTCCACTGCTATCACTCTTAGATAAATAGGCATAAAAGACCATAAACCATTTATGGTTTTCCAAGTCTACATGATGGAAACTACCAACAATTAATTAGCCAACAATTGTTTCTTAACGTTCATTACTTGCTATTGATCTGCATTTATTTCTTGCCAATACTCAACATTTATTCCTTGCTATAGATAATCATTTATTCCTTGCTATAGCTCAAAATTTATTCCTTGCTATAGCTCAACAGTCATTACCTATTGTACTAAATGATTGCAATGTGTATCAAACACCTTTCCCAATACCTTTTCACTTGGAATATCTATTTTTTGGATATTAGTAAACCTCCTGAACTACATCAAAATCATTCGCACAAGATGTTCACACTCAGGGGAATTCAAATAAGACCTACACTCTCACAGAAGAGAAAAACCATAGTCCCCCAAATTGTAATCAGATCCTAAACATCAATTAGAATCTTGTTAGATTATGAAGTTCATTGTTATTTTCACACTATGGTAGTGCTATACTTTTATTTTCCACCATAAGACTTGAAATGATAATGTTAGATGTTATGGGGATGAAATTACATAATTGAGTAAAAATTTCATAATTGTTTCGCACAAAAATAATTATTTTGTCACAATTAATATTTTTTTGATAATTAAAAAAAACTCATAATTGAGAACAAAATTCATAGTGAGTTGGGAAAAACTCATAATTAAGCATATATATTGAGAAAAAATCTCATAATAGGTTGGAAAAAGATCATAATTGAGCATGGAAATTATGTGTGACTTATAATTGCATAGTTCACATGCCATAAAGCATGTCTATGACTTGTAATTTCTTAGTTCACATGCCATCAAACCTATATATGAATTGTATCCACCTAATTCACATGCCATGAAGCGTATCTCCAAGATCTTATAAATTACTATAAGAAGAGGCCAATTTAGGGGATAATGGAGATCTAGAGTTTGATACTCCTCACATTGATGAAATAGAGTGAGAGTCCTATTTCCATATTGAGTGAGTGGGGTGTTGAGAATCAAAATGTGAGAGAGAATCTTCCTAGATGAGCTAGGACATCCTACTTTTGCTATGATATAGAGGAAAATCTCCGTTATTCCAACTAAGTGAGAGAGGCTAAGGAGGAGACTCAAGGAACTCAGATCTAGAGGTACAACAACAATGTCAAGGTATTACTTTTTGTACTTCTATTATACACACACACACACACACACATATGTGTGTGTGTTCTCTTCCCCTCCAATGCTTGTGATTGATGTCTATTGATTTCATGCATTGGTAGATCTGATAACTTGAGATATTAGATGAGATATTTGTTCATGCAAATTATTTTACTGTGCTAACCATATTATTATTTTTAATTGCTATAATGTGACATAACATTCAAGTCAACCTCTTCAAATTTTCTCTCTCGAAATGTTGCAATGTCATATAACATGCCAACCATATTATCAACCTCTTAATGTTATAATGTGACATTTCGCTGAATTCACACTCTTAATGTTGTAATGTGGCATAATATTGAAATCAACCTCTTAATGTCACAATATTACATAACAATGAACTTAAAATTTTGATGTCACAATGTGCAATTAAGTCAACCATAGCTACCCATTGTATTATTTTAGAAATGTTGGAATGTCACATAATATTGAAGTCAAACTTTTAAATTATTACCCTTCGAGTATCATAATGTGACATTACAATGAATTCAATCACATTATTACTTTAAAATCTCACAATCTGACATAATGCTTAACTGAACCTTAAATTGTTATTGTTGAAATATTACAATATGTAATGTTGAAGTCAACCATATTATTACTTTGAAATGTCGTAATGTGGCACAATTAAAGTTAACATCTTAATTTTTTTCTCTAAAAATGTTGCATTGTCACATAACAATAAAGACAACCATATTATCAACCTCTAAATGTCACAATGTGAAATAATATTGAAGTCAACCTATTAATGTCACAATGTGACATAGTAGTGTAGTTACATATAACATCGTAACGTGATATAATATTAAAGTCAACCTCTTAATGTCACAATATTACATAATATAGTAAAACTCTTAATGTCCTAATGTGACATAATAATGATGTCAACCATAATGTTGTAATGTGACATGATAATGAAGTTGACCATAATGTTCTAATGTGACATAACATAATTTCAACCTCTTTATGTCACAATATCACATGATATTGAACTCAACATATTCATGTGCCAATATTAGATGATATTCAAGTCATTCTATTAATGTTTCAATGTCACATATTATTGGATTCAACCATAGTACTCGACCACTATCAATCATAGTAAACTAAAAGATTAAATACAATCAATGACAATCAATCATCTTCAACTATAGATAACACTTGAGTCAACCACAATAAGTTGAAATCAACCATCTCCAACCACAATATCAACCTCTTAATGTCAAAATGTGACATAAGATTGAAGTCAACCTCTTATTGTCACAATATCACATAATATTGAAGTTAACACATTAATGTCACAATATGACAATAAGTTAACCATAGTCATCCATTGTATTATTTTTGAAATGTTGCTAGAAGGAATAGTAATGTCACCTGTATAGTGAAGTATAAGGCTTTAATAATATAATAATAATAACACCACCTTTGTTTGTGGGACAATTCAATCATGTTATTGACCATATAGTGGACCATATCAAACCATAATGTAATATTTCTATACTAATTTATATGTATATATAATGTAACACAAGTATGTCCTTTATCCCACAAAAAAGGGGGTCTCATACACCAATTTAGTGTCTTGATAACTCTGTTACAACTTTAAAATTATATTATTATTATACTAAACCATATATATATATATATATATATATATATATATATATATATATATATATATATATATATATTATATAATATTGAATTCAAAATATTAATCTCACAATACAACATTTGTATTATAATTAGAATACTGTGAAAATCAAGAATAACGTCACCCATAATGTGTATAAATCCATAATAATAACACCACCTTTGTTTTTGGGACAATATCATGTTATTGAACATATAATGAACCATATCAAACAATTTTTTTTATAATATAGCTACTCTAATTCATATATACTTCTAAATTAAACACAATATGCTATCAATTATATACTAAACCATATAAATATATAAAATAATATTATAATTAAATAATCTTATCCACTATATTTTGAATCATATCAAATCATAACGTAATATATGCATTGCAAATGGTGTGAATATATAAAATAAGTGAAACCATGATATAGATCATTTAATAATACATTGATGAATTAAAAATGTTAGCAATTATTGATTTTATTAATCTCGATTAATACAATATGATGATGATGATGATGATGATGATGATGATGATGATGATGATGATGATGATGATGATGATGATGATGATGATGATGATGATGATGATGATGATGATGATGATGATGATGATGAATGTCTACTAAGACCGAATTGGTCTATCATAGTGTAAGAGGGTGCAGTATTACTTGAAATTCTTTAGAATTTTGTTTCTATGCTTGAAAATGATTAAGAGAATGTTTCCAAGATCACCATAGTTTTGTTGAGTTAAAAGGTTAGGAAGGTTCATAGTGTGAAAAATATTTTGAAATTGAGATCTAATTTGGGTATAGACTCGACAATCTAAGAGAAAGTGATTTTCATCTTCAACCTTCTTATTGTCACAAAGGTGACACACTCTTTCATCCCAAGGCATTTTAGGAATTGACCAATGCCCAATTTCACTATGGAGCTCTTGAGAATTTGTTCTTAGATTAACAAGGCTTACTTTTTCTTTTTACTTGTTAAAACAAAGAGATAATTTTGATCTTCTATATTATGGTTGATTACATCATTATAATACCTTAATTTTCTTTTCTCCTCTAACTCTCTATCACACCACATTTTCTCAAATTTTGATTTAATGATCTATTTTTAATAGTATCCTTATTCTGCAAAATGGTGTCTTCCATGATTCTCCAATAGCTTAGCCAAGACTCAGAATTTTTATGCCATCCTCTCTTGAGTTGAATATGGTTATGATTGAATTTTGAAACAAATTTAGGAAGCCTCTTGTCTTCCATGTTGTTTAAATTGTTCTTATACATTAGTTGTCTAGTCATATCCGTGCTCTCAATGGGGGAAAAGATTGCCTCTAAGAGGAGGATGAGATAGGCCATATTTCCTTTAGTTTTGAGATTATAGGTTATACAATTCTTTTGTATTTGTTCTATCTTTCTCCAGGATTCACGAGAGATACTGCATCCTTAGACTTCACACCCATATAGAATAACAGGTGTAACAAGAGTCTCAAAGAGGAGTTTCTTCTTATCCCATATCCAAAGATCGACTGATTTACAATTGTTTTCAAGCCCATAATAAACTTTCCATCCCCTAATAATCCTTTTCTCAATGATATAATTCTAGTTGAGCTTGTGGTGAATATTGATTCCAAGATATTTGTATGAAGTCACTTCCTATAAGTTGTTGTTTTCATATATAAACATATCATAATTGATATTATTGGATTTAATGATCATGACCTTAGTCTTGTCAATGTTAAAAGTCATACCCATATTGGAGAAAAAATCCTTAAGGATTCTTAGTTGTTTTTCAATATTGTAGTGACTCATTTCCATAAGAACTATATTGCCATCATAAAGAAAAAGATTGATGATTATACTAGTGAGAGTAGGGCTAACACAACCTACTTCTTCCAAGCGATCTTGTAACTTGTCAATGTATATACCAAAAAGGGTAGGGGACAAGAAAAAAAACTTGCTTGACTCAAATATTGTAATTAATATATTTCAACTATCTTATTTAGATGGATATCAATGTACACCCACCTATTCCACTGACTAAAAACATGGGTTTCCAACTTGGAAGTTTTTCTATGGTTTTTTGGGTCCTGAACTTCCAAGGTCATTTTTGAGGTTGTAAATGCAATTTTTTGGGCACGACAATGCCCAAAAAATGGCCAAAGGCATAGCCTGGGTCAAATAGAATATGTACTCCTCGGATAGATATTTTCGATGAGGTATATGTAACACCCTGTTTCCCCTAGTTTGTAAAAATAACTGGACTAGCCAAGAACTATGGAAAACTCATAAATGTGAATATGTGACCTTGAGTAAAAGGTCAATAAATGTGAATAACATTATAAATTTTTATTGCAGGACTACTGAGAGGGGACATGCAAAAAAGAGACCACGATGGCGGTGGAAGGCACTTGAAAAGGTGGCGTTAACTTTCACCGAGAATTAATACTGTATTTGGACTCCACTGGCCCGGAGAACCAAAAGCAGCTCGCTGGCCCCGAATTAAATGCCTCACAGACTGGTAGGTAGATGGCTCCTTAGGAATTAATGAGGAATGGGGAGGTGAACCACCCATCCGTAGAGCCATCATGACTGGCCAATGCGAGGGTAATTGTTCCACACACAACCTCGCAAGAGGATAAGGCATAGGGTAGAAGTGATGGAGGGGCAGACGCGAGGTGAGAACTCTGGCAAAATGCAGAGTGAGTGATAGCAGAGAGGAAGGATTGCAACCTTCGATCCTGGTCACTGGAAAACAGAGACACAGTCTCACAGCATCGTGGTCTCAGCTCGGGGGTGGCTAGTGGTAAATCCGCTGGGAATCACTAAGCCTATGGTTGGGTGGAAACGAGCACCCCTCTCAGTAGTTGCTTGAACCTGGTGTTATCTCTGATAAGTGTTTTGCCTCTGGCATCTTGATATATATATATATATATATATATATATATATATATATATATATGTTCTTATTCTGATAATTATGCTCATAAGCTGTGAAACTGTGAATGATTTCATTATAAGAATGACTGTATGGTGTTTTGATCAGTACTCGTAGTTTTATATTTATATGGAAAGACTACGTATGATTTATGTCTTCATGAATTTTTTATTTGTGTGCGTACTGATCAAATTCATACTTCACGTCTGGTTCTCGGGAGGACGACATCCTTACATACCTCAGGTAGTACCCTAAGTAAATCTTCCCGTAGAAATACCTTCCTTGAAAAGCCCATCAAGAACCGGGAAGGCGGTTGTGAAGGCGTAAGGCCTTAGTAACCCTGCATAAGGAGGAACAAGCCTCTTGAAAAGCGAGATGACAGCACAAGGATGAAGTAATGAATCGATGAATGAGATCCCGCCGGGAGATCTGTGGTCACTCACGACCGTCAGATCGGAGGAAGGAGTTGGAAAGTTAAGTACCTTAACCTTATAGGTATTAATCGACGGACGAGATTTCATTGGGGAATCTGTAGTCACCCACGACCGTTAGATTAGTAGGAGAAAGTAGGGTGTTAAAATGCCTTACCCCTTTGTTTTCTGTGTCTTCGTGGGCAACGAGGAATTTGGGATCGTAGATCTCCAAGGTCCATGAGATTATCTGGACCGTGGATATTTTCCACGTCCAAGGAGTCGTGGAAGAACGCATGGGTAAGAACCGATCTGGGTCGTCATATCTCGGCTGGAAAAACTTGACATCCATTGGCTCTATCCGGTGTTACCCGAGGGTTAAAACCCCCCGTGAATCAAGAATCGTGGGATTGGGATTCCTGTTGACAAGAGTTCGGGACTTTCCATTGTGGAAACCCCGGAGTAGATCTGAACCATCCGATTAATGGAGGCCACGTGTCGTAAGATCTCCCATTTCGAGAAATCGGGAATTGCGGAATCGAGATTCCTGTTGAAAAGAGTTCGGGACTTTCCATTGTGGAAACCCCAGAGTAGATATGAGTCATTCGATTAACGGAGGCCACGTATCATAAGATATCCCATTTCGGGAAATCAAGAATCGTGGAATCGGGATTACTGTTGACAAGAGTTCGGGATTTTCCATTGTGGAAACCCCAGGATAGATCTGAGCCATCTGATTGACGGAGGCCACGTGTCGAGAGATTAACCACATTGGGAAACCGGGGATCGAGGATTCGGGAGTCCTGAGATCGAGAGTCCGGACTCTCGTGATGATAAACCCCGATGAATGGATGAGATTCTTTCAGAGGATCTCAGGGTCTGTAATGATCGTTAGATGTGGAGATGAGACATCAACTTAAGACAGAACGTGAATATGATTTAGGATAAGAGGCGAGTAGATCTGGAAGACCAGAGTCCACCCGCCCAGATCAACGGTCGAGGTTCCATTTTGGAGCCCCCTTACTGTTCTTCCTTTAGCAGTAGGGGGGGGGGTCCAGAATTGGACACGCAACTCTCGAACGGTCGAGATTAACTCATCATGATCAACGACGCTCAAGTGGATTCTAGACCCCCCCTTGCCATTCTGCCTTTAATGGGGGGGGGGTCCGAAATAGTGTGGCGTGGGAAGTGGGGCCCCCTCCTGTCATGTCGACTACTGTGTCGAGTTTCCCTTTTCGCCACCTGTATTCCACTTAACCACGCGACCGGGCCTGTTCTCACTGGCAGTTCTCTACCCTTGTTGATATTTGTTCCTATTGGCCATTTGCTGACCTTGTAGGGATTCGTCCCCATTGGTCGGTCGCTAGCCCTGTCGGGGTTCGACGGTTGCAAATTCGAATGTTTAGACATTACTATAGCGCCGAGGCACGAAATAAAAATAGGCACTGCGTTCAAATTGAACTGTGAACATGACCCACAATCACATGGGAATGGAAAAGGAGAGAGAAAAAGCCAGCTTACGCTGGGCCTCCATGGATAATTAGGGGTTCTGGTCCAGCAGAAGACCAGAAAAATCCAATTTAGGTAGTGGGTATGTGACAAAGTGGTATCAGAGCATGGTTGCAACACTCAGCCTAATTGTGCTCATGCACGAGTTGCACATAAGCTCCGTTCAAAGTACTCCTCTGAAGAGTAACCTCTAACGTAACTCTCTTGTCCAGGATTAAAACTTGGAAACGATAACCCGACTATGTATGCATGTGAAAGAGATATAAATTATGCACAAATTATAAAAATGTATTTAACTCTTGACTAATAACCAGCGTTTGCCTTTTCACTCAAGCGGATGATCATCCACGGGAATCTACAGACGTAGAGTATGGTGACTCACCAAGAGGTGGGAGAAGTCTCCCAAAACAAAGACGAAGAGTTTGACGAAAGAAGAGCAATAGGAACCCCTCCAGAACTAGCCGAGACTATGAGGAGTCTCATGGTTGAATTGCAAAGCTGCAAGGCCGACAATGAAAGGATGATGAAAGAACAAGAAAAGAAAACCAAAATTAATGCATTTTTATTGCAGAGCTTATCTGACCTACAATGACAAATGTACCAGGAATCTGAGATGCAGAATCATGGTCGTGTCAGTGGCCATACTGAGAGAAGCGCATCAAGAAAGGTCCACCCCATAGGTAAAGGATCAGTGCCAGACGATTCCACTGAGAAGGAAGCTAGCGATTCATAAGGCTCTTCCAGCAGCAGGACCAGTTCCTATTCTCAAAGAAAACAGAAGAAACAAAAGACTTCCAAGGGTCATAAATTTGAAGAATTCAGAAAGGCCAAACCTCCCTCCTTCGACAGTGAGATAAAGAAGGGAGAGGAAGTCGATGCCTGGCTACTTGGACTGAATAAATACTTTAGAGTCCATGATTTTTTAGAGAATTTGAAGGCTCAAGTGGCCACTTTCAATCTAAACGAAAAGGCTTCTATTTGGTGGGAAGATCTTAAGAATATGAAAGGGGTCCGCGAGGAGGACCTGTCTTGGAAACAGTTTGAAAAGTACTTCCAGAAGAAGTATTTGTCGGAAAGGTATTTCGATGAGAAGGCTAAAGAGTTTTATGAACTCAAACTGGGACAACTCACTATAGAGGAATATGTCAACAAATTCCTTGACTTATTGAGATATGTACCCTACATCAAAATAGAGAAGGCGAAGGTGCAACGCTTCATCAGTGGGATACCCAAGGAATACTGGAACCGAATTGAATTTGACGAGCCAAAGACCTTAGAAGACACTATACGAAAGGAAACATATTGTCATGAACAATATGGACATCGGGCAGAGTCTAGTGGAGACTGGAAACAAAAGAGTGGTTCGAGATTTCAGAAAAAGGGGAGCAAATCCTCAGGATTTAAAAACTACAAAAAGAACCCCAGAATGAACTTTCCAACCCAGAGTGTACTCCAGCAGAACTTTCCCTCGGTGGACGGAAATAAAACTTCTGGACCTATACCAGTGAAGACTAATAACCCAAAGAAAGAACCTCTGAAATGCTGGGGTTGCGGAGAAGAGCATCTCCTGAGAGACTGTCCACACCGACAACAGAACAGTCAGAAAGTTTATAACATGCAGGAAGCTACCACAATCAATGATGTGGCAAGGAGTGTGCCACAGATTTATGCAGCCTTGGATAATAACCAAGCTGACCACCAAGCTTCAGTGGTGGAAATAGAAGGTATGATCTTCAACCATCTGGTGTCTGTTTTGATTGACCCTGGTTCAAATTTGAGTTATATAGCCGCTAAAGCTGTTGATAAATGTAAGCTATAGCCACGAAAGCAAACTAAGCCATGGTTGGTACAGTTAGGCACTGGCACCAAAAGAAAGGTAGTAGAGGTCATACCAGCCTGCCAATTAATGTTGAGTGAATTCCCCACCCAAGCAACCCTTAATGTATTACCCCTAGGATCATATGATCTATTGATTGGTATGGATTGGCTGGCCACCAATAAAGCCAAATTGGACTATTACCATAAAACCTTAGAATGTGTGAGCAAAGAAGGAAAAAGGATAACCCTCCAAGGGATCCAAAAACCGGTCTCGGTGAGGCAAATATCAACCCTGCAAATGAGAAAGTATTGCCGAAAGGGATGTCCCCTATATGCAATACAGGTGTTAAAAACAATCAAAGGTGCTAGACCAAGCCCTAATGATCACCCTATCCTGAGAGAATACAGAGATGTGTTTTCAGAGGAAGTACCGGGGCTACCTCCGAGAAGAGACATTGACTTCTCGATAGAGCTTGCACCAGGAGCGGTGCCGGTGTCTAGGACACCCTACTGGATGAGCACACATGAGTTAGTTGAACTCAAATTGCAATTGAAAGAAATGATGGATAAGGGTTATATTCGACCCAGCATGTCCCCATGGGGAGCACCAATCCTATTTGTGAAAAAGAAGGATGGCACCCTTAGACTGTGTATAGATTATAGACAACTTAATAAAGTAACCATTAAGAACAAGTACCCCTTGCCCAGGATCGATGATCTATTCGATAAGTTGGGAGGGGTGTCTATTTTCTCAAAGATTGACTTGAGGTCAGGATACCATCAAGTCCGAATCAAGGGTGAATACATCCATAAAACCGCTTTCCGGACATGGTATGNACCTCCGAGAAGAGACATTGACTTCTCGATAGAGCTTGCACCAGAAGCGGTGCCGGTGTCTAGGACACCCTACTGGATGAGCACACATGAGTTAGTTGAACTCAAATTGCAATTGAAAGAAATGATGGATAAGGGTTATATTCGACCCAGCGTGTCCCCATGGGGAGCACCAATCCTATTTGTGAAAAAGAAGGATGGCACCCTTAGACTGTGTATAGATTATAGACAACTTAATAAAGTAACCATTAAGAACAAGTACCCCTTGCCCAGGATCGATGATATATTCGATAAGTTGGGAGGGGTGTCTATTTTCTCAAAGATTGACTTGAGGTCAGGATACCATCAAGTCCGAATCAAGGGTGAATACATCCATAAAACCGCTTTCCGGACATGGTATGGTCATTATGAGTTTGTGGTACTGCCATTTGGGTTAACCAATGCCCCTGCCACTTTCATGTGCTTAATGAACAATGTTCTCAGTAAATTTTTAGATAAATTTGTACTAGTTTTTATTGATGACATATTGATCTACTCTAAGAATAGAGAAGAACATGAAGAACATCTTAGACTTGTGCTGCAAGTGCTAAGAGAGCATCATCTCTATGCTAAATTCAACAAATGTGACTTCTTTCAGAAACAAATACATTACTTGGGACATGTTCTATCCGAGGAAGGGGTAGCAGTAGATCCTGACAAGATCACGTCTATCATGGAATGGCCTACCCTAAAGGATGTCTCAAACATCAGATCCTTTATGGGTTTGGCAGGATACTATAGGAGATTTATAAAAGGATTCTCCAAGATTGGTTGTCCAATCACTACCCTCCAGAAGAAGGGGACAAAATTCCTGTGGACATAGAAATGTGAAGAAATATTTCAAACCTTGAAACATCTACTAACCCATGAACCCGTGTTGAAAATCGCTAACCCAGAAGTTGACTTCCTTGTGTGCATAGATGCCTATAAGGAAGGGCTCGGAGGAGTCCTTATGCAGGAAGGAAAGGTGATCTGCTATGAATCCCAAAAATTGAATGAACATGAGGTCAACTATGTGACTCATGATCTAGAACTGGCTGCCATAGTGCATGCCTTGAAAATGTGGAGGCATTACCTCCTGGGAAGGAAATTTGTACTTATGACGGATCATTGTGGATTGCGGTGTTTGTTTGATCAACCAAAGCTCAATGCTAGACAAGCTAGATGGATGGCCCTCCTTAGTGAGTTTGATTTTGAAATCAAACACATCAAAGGGAAAGAAAATAGGGTGGCCGATGCCCTTAGCAGGAGCATGAGAATGATTCACCTGGCAGTGGTGAGTACCTGCGAGACATACGTCAAGGAAAAAATTAGAAATGTACAATAAACGGATCCCTTCGTTCAAACTGTGACTCTGTACCTACAACAAGAACCCACTGGAGTAAAATATGAAGGCTACCAGATGACCAAAGCAGGTCTACTCACCTACAGAGATAGAATGTACATTCCAAATCATGACGACTTGAAGAGGTTCAAGATGAACTACATAAAAGACCATACACTGGTCACCTAGAATACCAGAAGATGATCACTGCCACTCGGAAACAATTTTATTGGCCTGGATTGAAGAAAGACATAGCCAAATATTTGGCCCAATGCATAGAATGCCAATAGGTTAAAGCAAAACATCGACACCCAGCAGGACTATTACACCCTTTACCCATCCCAGAATGGAAATGGGAAACCATCTCCATGGATTTTATCACTGGATTACCAACTTCAACCAAACAGAATGATGCCATTATGGCGGTGGTGGATAAATTGAGCAAGTCCGCTCATTTCATCCCCGTCAAATCAACCTGCAAGGCGATAGATATCTCCCAAATATTCATGAAAGAGATATTCCAACTGCACGGTATGCTGAGAGAGATAATATCTGACAGAGACACAAAATTTACTTCCAATTTTTGGAAATCACTGATGGCGGGATTGGAGACTAAATTGTTGTTCAGCACCGCCTACCACCCTCAAACCGATGGACATATAGAAAGAGTGAATCAGATATTAGAGGATATGTTAAGGATGCATGTAATGCATCAACCCAAGAAATGGGAAGACTACCTGCCATTGGTAGAATTTGCTTACAACAATGACTACCAAGCATCCTTAAAGATGAGTCCCTTCGAGGTCCTCTATGGTAGACAGTGTAATACTCCAGTCAGTTGGAGTAATCCTGTAAATAGGATTTCTTTTGGACCTGACATGTTGAAAGAATTGGAACAACAAGTGACTTAGATAAAACAAAATCTGAAGGTCGCTCAGAACCGACAGAAAAGTTATGTTGATCAAAAGAGAACTCCAAGAGATTTCAAAATGGGAGACCATGTATATCTCAGAATTAAGCCCAGAAGGAGTTCCTTGAGAATGGGATATTGTGCCAAGATGGAACGCCAGTATTGTGGACCCTTTGAGGTTCTATATAGAGTGGGACTTGTAGCCTATCAGCTAGCACTTCCTCCCACAGTAAAAGAACATAATGTTTTCCATGTTTCATTATTGAAGAAATATGTACATGATGCTAATCATATAATTGACTAGTCTGTGATCCAGGTGGAACCAGAGGGAGAATTTCTACCAGAACCCCAATGCATACTGGACAGAAAGGAAACCCCGCTCTAGAATAGAACCATTGCACAGGTCAAGGTGCAGTGGAAACATTTTGGTCCAGATGAGGCTACATGGGAAATGGAGGATGCCATGAGACATGCATATCCAATTTTGTTTACTTCTGTACATGCAATTCATGTTAGTAGATAAGAACATTGAGGACGATGTTCCTTTTAAAGGGGAAGGAATTGTAACACCCTATTTCCCCCAGTTTGTAAAAATAACTGGACTGGCCAAGAACTATGGCAAACTCATAAATGTGAATATGTGACCTTGAGTAAAAGGTCAATAAATGTGAATAACATTATGAATTTTTATTGCAGGACTGCTTAGAGGGGACATGTAGAAAAGAGACCACGATGGCGGTGGAAGGCACCTAAAAAGGTGGCGTTAACTTCCACCGAGAATTAATACCGTATTTGGACTCCACTGGCCCAGAGAACCAAAAGTGGCTCGCTGGCCCCGAATTAAATGCCTCACAGACTGGTAGGTAGATGGCTCCTTAGGAATTAACAAGGGATGGGGAGGTGAACCGCCCATCCGTAGAGCCATCATGACTGGCCAGTGCAAGGGTAATCGCGCCACATGCAACCTCGCAAGAGGATAAGGCATAGGGTAGAAGCGATGGAGGAGTAGACGCGAGGGAAGAACTTTGGCAATATGCAGAGTGAGTGATAGTAGAGAGGAACGATTGCAACCTTCACTCCTGGTCACTGGAAAACATAGATGCAGTCTCATAGCATCGTGGTCTCAGCTCGGGGGTGGCTAGTGGTAAATCCGCTGGGAGTCGCTAAGCCTACGGTTGGGTGGAAACGAGCACCCCTCTCAGTAGTTTCTTGACCCTGGTGTTATCTTTG
>JASDQU010736473.1:378018-395335 GCA_032191745.1 Picea mariana
GTGGCGTGGGAAGTGGGCCCCCCTCCTATCATGTTGACTACCGTGTCGAGTTTCCCTTTTCGCCACCTGTATTCCACTTAACCGCACGACGGGGCCTGTTCTCACTGGCGGTTCTCTACCCCTGTTGAGATTTGTTCCTATTGGCCATTTGCTGACCCTGTAGGGATTCATCCCCATTGGTCGGTCGCTAGCCCTGTCGGGGTTCGATGGTTGCAGAGTCGAACATTTAGACATTACTGTAGCACTGAGGCGCGAAATACAAATAGGCACTGCATTCAAATTGAACTGTGAACATGACTCGCGATCACATGGGAACAAAAAAGGAGAGAGAAAGAGCCAGCTTACGCTGGGCCTCCATGGATAATTAGGGGTTTTGGTCCGACAAAAGACCAGAAAAATCCGATTTAGGTAGTGGGATATGTGACAGTATAGAACACCCCAAATGGAGATCGTATGCAAAAGTAACACTCTTAGGAAGTTGAGGTATCAACTGCACCCATCGAGGCGCACAAACCTTTTGGATTTTCATCTTCTCGGGTTAGGGTTTTGGATTTTATTTATGTTAAAAATGAATTTTGAGACTCATTGTAAACATCATCATCTTCTTGCGAATGAGCGTAACCATCATATCTCTTTTGAGAGATAAGCTGCCACCATTTTAGAAAGTTCATTCACTATGTATTTTTACAGTTTCGGTATATTTATTCATTAATAAAATATGTGCATTATTGTATCTCTGTGTTTCTAGAAATATATTTGTGTATTTACTTGTTATATTCCCCCCTTCATTTTGTTCTAAAAATAATCTGGATCCGCGATATCAGAGAAGGCTACTCCTTTTCATTTCTTAGTGCATGTCACCGACAAGGTTAGGGTATAAAGATTTGAGTTTCAAGCTAGTTTCTCTTGAGAAAAACCACTCTCCCCATCCCAAGAGGCCTCCCATGGAGGAAGAAAAGAGAGACAAGGGAGCAGAAGATCCCATCAAGATGTTGCTAGCCGAAGCCCTCGTGCAAAAGAGGAACGATACGTTGGATATTTTTTCCCAAATCCTTCAATGATCGTCGACAATGGAAGGTGTTTTCTTGTCAAGTAGTCACTTTGGATATTTTTCCCCATTTAGGGTACAAGTTAATTTTGATAGAAGGCTATTTCTCTATTCACAATTTTTTCGATAGAGAAAATATCACCTTTGTGCTCCTTAAGACTCTTCCCATGTCAAACATTGGTGAGAAACTTACTGGGATAAATATTCCACAGAGGAGTCTAGAATATTTGGGGCCAAGCCCACTTATTATTTTTTTATGGATGCGATCAAGGATAAATATTACCCTGTGGGAAACTATGATGACCAGTAAATGAGATGGACTGCACTACATCAAGAGAGGGGAAAAAGAGTGCTAGAGTTCACAAGTACATTCCATACCTTGTGAATTAAGTTGGGTATCAAAGAATCCAAGTGGAATCTAGTTCTAAAATACCGCGGGGCTCTACATAGGTACATCCAAACTTAAATGGAATTTCTAGAAATTTCATCACTCGGAGTCGCTTATCGATATGATGTCAAAATTGAGCAGAAATTTAAGTAGCAGAACAAGTGGGAGTTCGGGTCTACAAATCCACAATAACCAAAGTATGGTAAATGAAACCCTAACTCGCTGAATAAACAACCTCAAGACTACTAGTCCAAGCCTCATGAAAAGAATGGTAATGAGAAGATGAAGAAGGACACTGGAAAGTGGTGCGACTTCCACAAAATCCCTTGGCGCAACACCAATGAATGTCATTCAAAACAATCATTTGTGGTCCAGTTCAAAGAAACAGAGCCGAGACCCGACTCAGACTCTAATTCAGACAATAATAAGAGGAGATAGATGATATATGTAGAACCCACTTCTACTGTCATGACCATAAAAATCCAACGTGAAGAACTAGAGGATCTTGAGGAGGGGGAGCACCTCTTCAATTCATAGATGTGGGTTAATGGGGCCCCAATGCATTTCATTATTGATAGAAAAATCCAAAAGAACATCATCTCATCAGAGGTCATCAAGCAGTTGGATTTGACGATAACACCACACTTGTAGCCATACAACATTGGGTGGCTTCACAAGGAATGAGATATTCATGTCGGCCAGTAGTGTCTCCCATCCCATGGCATCAAGCCCTTCAAGGATGATGTGCTGTGTGATTTTTCCCCATTGTAAGTCTGTGATGTTCTATTAGGCCAACTATATATGTGAAAGTGTCATGATATTTATGAGTCTCAACCCCATAGTCTCATTGTTACTCTGGGGGGTCAGCTCTACAGGTTACTATAGGTAGTTCCAACTATTGTCCTGACAAAATAATGTCGTAAATTAATATCTCATACCACAAAGCTTAGCCTCTTCACGATCTAGTCAGAATATGGACAAAAGGACACTGCAACCACTGCAACCTCGGCCCAAGACCTTTCTATGCAGCAGAAGAAGATTGTAGAAGGGCACACAAATATCATTTCTTCACCTACAGGGGTACTTCCACACTGTCCAATGAAGAAAAGTTATAACAGATCCCTTCATACTCTTTATGTTTCATATTCAATGAAGGAGTCCTCCCACAATTGGGTAGATCATGGAGCTATATTGGTTGAATAGATCCAACCCCTCCAGTAACAGGTTCATAAAATCCTTCGACAAGCTTAGAAGCAAGACAACTTCTACAACAAGGAAAGCAACTCAACAAGGTGCAGATTCAACAAAATCTTCCCCATCTCCCATGAGAACTTGACGCAATGAGGAACATTGCTTCTTAAGGGGGAAGGATTGATCCAGATGGATATTTTTGGCCACCCACCTATTCCATTGGCTCAAAACATGCATTTCCACCTTGGCAGTTTTTTATGTCTTGAACTTCTGAGGCCATTTTGAGGCCCTAAACTATGTTTTTTTTGGCACAACAATGCCCATACAATAAACAAAGGCATGTATGGGATGAAAACAATATGTGCTCCTTGGATGTACCTTTTCGACGAGGTATAGAACGCCCCAAACTGAGATCGTATGCAAAAGTTACTCCCTCAAGAAGTTGACGTATCAACTACCCCCATTGGGGCCGACAAACCTTTTGGCATTTCATCTTCCAGGGTTAGGGTTTTTTATTTTC
Source organism: Picea mariana (assembly GCA_032191745.1). Taxonomy (NCBI): domain Eukaryota; kingdom Viridiplantae; phylum Streptophyta; class Pinopsida; order Pinales; family Pinaceae; genus Picea; species Picea mariana. The sequence continues at coordinate 381,166 of JASDQU010736473.1, forward strand.
TTTATGTTAAAAAGGCCTTTGGAGCTTCATTGTAAACATCATCATCTTCTTGCTAATAAGTGTAGCCATTACATCTCTTCTCAAAGATAAGCTGCCACCATTCTAGCAACTTCATTCACTCTGTATTTTTACAGTTTTTGTACATTTCTTCATTAATAAAAATTGTGCATTACTGCATCTTTGTGTTTCTAACAATATATCTCTATATTTACATGTTATATGTCCCCCTTGATTTCATTCTCAAAATAATTCGGATCACGAACCCTAAATGTTCTTAAACTTGGAAATAATGTTCTAATCTAACAACATATAAAAAATCTAATCTAATCATAAAGACCCCATAAACAAATAATATTAATTAAATACTTTACTATTATAATATAATATAAATATTAATACACTATAATATTAAATGATATTAATAATGTTTAAATAAACATAAAATTCATGATTATATAAAAAAAAAAACATATAAAGCCATAAATAAACATAAAATTGATGATTATTAAAAAGCATATGAAGCAATTAATAATTTATTAAATTATAATATCTTATGAATTAATATTAATAATAAATATATTTATCATTATTTTTTCATTAATAATAATAATAATAATATTTTTAAATATTATTATATTATTTAATTTCACTTCTATAAATATTAATGTACTATTAATAATTATAAAAAAAACATTAATAATATCTAAATAAACATAAAAAAAAATAATTATTATAAAAAATTAAAATAATTAATAATCCATTATATTCATGACATCTTATGAATTTTAATTGCTAGAGTTTGTCCACTTTGTCCTCAAAGTTCATATTTGAGCCTTTTTAATCCTCTCTCCATAAAAGTTAAAACTTATGAAAAAGTGTAAAGACTTCGTACCTGATTCTATTTATTATTTATAAATAATATGGAATTTCTAAATATTATTCTATTATTTAATTTCACTTCTATTTATGAGGAAATGTGAAGACCTCATACTTTCATTCTATTTACTATTTACAAATAATATGGAATTTCTAAATATTATTATATTATTTAATTTTACCTCTATGTTTGAGTAAATAAGGATGGACACCAATAAGTATACATGTGAACATTGTCATATATCCATGGTGTACTGAGTAAATAAGGATGGACACCAATAAGTATACATGTGAACATTGTCATATATCCATGGTGTACACTTATCCACTTAATTTGTTTGTGATAGTTATTACTAGTGGTGCAGCCACTTAATTCACGGCCCAAGAACAATGATAATTGATAGAGTTTGTCCGCTTTGCCTCCAACTTTCATATTTGAGTTTTCATAATCCTTTTCCAAACACTCTTTTTAATCTTCTTTGCTTAAGTTTCCTGATAATTGATAGAGTTTGTCCACTTTGCCTCCAACTTTCATATTTGAGTTTTCATAATCCTTTCCCAACACTCTTTTTAATCTTCTTTGCTTCAAGTTTCTTTGATGATAAAGTTTCTATTTACTATTTACATCAATAATAATATAGAATTTCTAAATATTATTATATTATTTAATTTCACTTCTATGTTTGAGTAAGTAAATAACCCAATATATTAATGTGTTTGATGGACAGTAATAAGTATATATGTGAACATTGTTATATATCCATGGTGTACACTTATCCACCTACACTAAACACATTGATTTGTTTGTAATAGCTATTAATTTGTTATTATTACTAGTGCAACCACTTAATTCATGGCTGATGAACACTCATAGGTATAGGGTAAATCTTGAAATGTGATGATTGTATATGGTAAACCTTGAAATGTGATGACTGGGTGGTAGGAGAAGGTGAGGATGACTAGAATTAGCAGGAGCAGGGAGTAAATCTCAATGTAATCGAGGATGGGATAATTAAAATAAAAAGGGATAACTCTTCATTCTGTTTTCAAAATAAAAACACCAATACATATGAATATATAAATCTGAATTGAAGTATTAATGTTTAAAAAAAAAAACAATACATAAATCTGAAATGTTTAAGATTAGGTTTATAAATCTGAAATGTTTATGATTAAGTTTTTGATGAGTATTTCTGTAAGCATCGAGTTATTAAATTTCTCGCTCTTGAGACGAACGATGAAAAAAAAACAGAGAGGTTCTTATTCGTTCGTTACATAGAGGAAAGGGAGCCCCAACAATTCATAGTTGGAAAGTTAGCTTATTTAAACAAAATCTCCCTTTTGGAACTTGGTGCTTCATCATTGCCGCAATTTAAAGGAACCCATCACTTGAAATGTCAGCTGATCACCATATATACCATTATTCTTGAGATAACACAGTACATCACGCGACTGATCTGAAGTCACTTATTTCACTGGATCCCAAACTGTTTTCAATGGAATATGCACGTCAACTTTTCAATTTGATAAATGCAATGCCACTTACAAAAGGGAACGACTGATCGCCTCTCCTTTTGCTTTCCGTTATGCCCGACTGCGCATCAGCGTCGTCAGCCATGGATGTAACAGCTTTAGGGTAAATTTTAAATTTTAAGCTTTCTTTACTTTTTTTTTTTCTCTATTCTATGCCCGATTATGTATGTGAAAAACATCTACTTTGTCCTTATTTTATTGACTGAGAAACACATGCCATATCAGGTAATCTTGGTCGTTAATTAATCTATCAACAGTTGTGAGCAGTATATTTGATCAAGATAGAAGGCAACAGGCATTTCCATTGTGCAAATTTTTTAAACAAGTGTACTTGATGCATTATAAGATGAGACAGATGAACTTCTTTGTGCCTACGAAATTCAAAGTGAAGATGAGACAGATGAACTTCTTTGAAAAGTACTCCCTTGTTGAGGAGCCTATAACGGTTAAGGGGTATTCAAGGCAATCCATTTCCAATATATTTAAAAAAAAATTCCAATATATTTTTAAAATTGAAATGGTTAATATTTGTATTAATAAATTGATAGGGTTAATATTTGTTTTTAAAAATTAATTGATAGGGTTAATATTTATATTGGAAGGTTGTTGTAATTGGATTATACAATATAATAATATAAATAGAAGGGGGATTTCCAGTTATCAAATATTTATAAAATGTCTAAAATTCAAAATTAAACCATACACAAAATTATAACAAATATATATCCTAAAGTGTTGGTCTAATAACAAAATTACCTTGTAAAACATACCTAAACTTGGATAAAAAAATCACCTATAGGATAGGATTCATGTTTTTCCCCTCATTGTTGGTTTGAGCTTCTCATCCACAATTTCCATTCCCAAATCGAGTGGGGGGCATGCTGAACTATTTTCTCTTTTTTTGTGTGTAAATTCTAGAGTACCTTATTAATTGATAGTCTCAAATTAAGAGCTCCTAGCAAGACCAAGAACCACTTGGTATAACATGATACATTCATTCAACGTCAAGCTTCTCAATTTGTCTTTTCTACTATGTTACTATTTTCAATAACATTGTATGGTCATTGTTTTGAGCTTAATCCAAGCTAGAAACTCTATTTTGCACATGGAAAATGGCTATCTGGTTATATGCTAGAAGTCTTTCATTTTGAAAGTGGTTGTGCTATGCAATGATCCTATTATTTCATTCTCCATTGTAGACCATGATCTAAGCACCACCATTTCACACAGAGCATGCTTTAGAGCTCCAAGAAAAGACCCAAATCCTGCATAAAACAAAAACCATGATAGGCCTAGTCCACTCCCTCCACATTTCTCCTTACACCAAACAAAATGGTTCAGAGAAACTTTGAGATGAAGACAGGACAGGCTTACTGCCTCTCCCTAGACCCAACACAACATACCATTAAAAGACTAACCAAGTATTGATTTAAATTAATCCCACCTTCATTCTTCATGACAACACTAAGAACAACATAGAACTGCTCCTCCACCATGGATGAAGTTTGCAAAGATACCCATATACTTTGGAAATTAATACTTATTTCTTCCTCTTAAATGAACTTTCTTCCTCTTAAATGAACTCTCACATATTTCATGCCTTGTATTGCTCATTGTAACCATGGATTAAAAATATTGACAACTAATTTAGCCGATTGGGAATGACATCTTTTGTTCTTAAAATTTCAATACTCAAACAAGATTTCAATACTCAAACAAGAGGCTCACAAGATCCTTTGATGATTTTGGTGGTCTTTCAACACATGAAAGAAAACTATAGAGTTAAACCTCTTGCGATGGAAGAATGTTGCATATTAAGGAATCTCTTATAATCAAAGAGTATCTTCTTAAATCAAGAATCTTCTATCCTTAAAAAAAAACCAATACCTTAACTTGATTGTTAGTTGCATCACTTAAACCCATTCAAAATTTATTTCAAATTTTCCTTTGAAATCATATATGATTCCCATTCCTACCCTCCAGCGGTCAATTTTCAATATTAAACATCATAAACAATGTTTTTTTATGATTTAAAAAGAATTAATTTTTAAGATTTTGAATCGATTTATATAAATAAAAATTAAAAGAGTAGAGATTCTCCATTGATAAAACACCAACTACCGTAAAACTATAATTTCTATTAGATATTCAAGGAAATTACATAATAAAAAACCTCACCCAAAATAAACCCATTCGAATGCCCCTTATCCCACACGACCCTAGCTTTGAAGGCTTGTAAAAATTTGGCGCGAGTTGGTTCTAGGCTGGCACCTGCTATAAAGTAAAGTTGAATCAATTATCTGTCAAATCCTTGCTTCGTCCATGAGTCTCATCCTTCTACGCTGGACAGTCTCCACTTTTCTGAATTTTATTCATAAAAAAGCACTGGGACTGCTACAGATATCCAAAAAGATATATTTACATATGTACTTTATAGAACTTTTGCAGCCTTTAAATTCATAGGTGAATGTATCTGGAAGGAGTATTTACATATGCACTTAATAGAACTTTTGCAGCCTTTAATTTCATGGGTGAGTGCATCTGGAAGGAGTATTGCAGCACATTTCCGTCCGTGATGGAGCTCTCTGTGTTTGACTACATAGAAAGATATATTTACATATGCACTTTATAGAACTTTTGCAGCCTTTAAATTCATGGATGAGTGCATCTGAAAGGAGTATTACTGCCCATCTCTGTCCTTCACGGAGCTCTCTGTGTTAATCATAAGTCGTGTGAACATTTGCAAAAAGTTTTATTCTGTTACAACTTATGACGCTTATGCTGATCAGTGAGCGGAGCAGAGAATAGCAGATGATGATCACATGGTCCCTGAAATTCAAATGGATTAACCCCAGGCCGTGCTGCAGTTGTTGCAGAAGAAACACACAGGAAGACTAGACTTTTCAGAGAACGTGGGCGCCACGATATTCAGAAGCCATCATCATACTCTCTGACGAGGATATATGTTTTCTTGTCAATTGCTGACTCTGTAGTATCGCAACGTGATCCGATGTCTGTTCGTAGTTCAGGGATCATGGCCCATCTTCCCACTGAGGTGAAGGCAAGACAAGTATGACGAAAATTTTATCATTACACACAGATCATCTCGTGTTTGAATATTATATTCAAGTTAACTCTGCTGATGCAGAAAGATATAAAGAGATTATAGCATATAAGTGAAGAAGAACTTCATAGTTGCACCCACGGTCCTGCCACCAACAGCAGATTCTCGGGACTGGCGAGGTTCTTGCTTCCGTAGAACAAGACTTCGAATTTAATATCTTCACATTACTTTCAGAAAGCCAACAACAGATTCTCGGGACTGGCTAGGTTCTTCCTTCCATGTAACAGGACTTCGAATTTAATGTCTTCACATTATTTTCAAAAAGCCAACGGTGTTAGTTGTAACCTCAAGAGCATGTCACTGTACACGGCCAGTTGTTGTTCTAGCCAGTTATACAAGTCGTTAGGATTTGTTCGTGTATTCTTGATTTGGTTGTTTGTTTCCTCTTTATAAGTTTAGCCTATCATCTAATACAATTGCACTTTGCATATTGTCGTTCCAGATATGTTTACTCTGTTTTCTTGTTTCCTCCACAGTTTCTTGTTTTGTCATGGTATCTGTTTACTCTGTTTTCTTGTTTCCTCCACAGTTTCTTGTTTTGTCATGGTATCAGAGCTTGGGAGGTAAGACTTTTCACAGAGCTTAGAGAGCAGTCCGTAAAAAAGAGCACATCAGAAGGAGATTCAAAGAACAAACCATTTAAGAATTTGTGAAATCCCTTCTTCATGAGGAAAATGCAGAAGTAGCAGAGGAAAAGCTACAATGATGCAGGAGCGTCGCTCCACCTCAACAACGTGCCAGCTGGCCAACACATCAAAGCACATTCAAGGAGGGGAGAGGTCAGCCCTCTCATTTTTCCCCAAATTTAAAATTTGAAATTGTATCTTAATGAAATTAAATGTTGTAAGGCTTGAGCTGAGCAAAGCTATTTCCATTGTACACGAAGGAGATAAGGTTTCCTTTAAGGGTTGATAGGTTGATGAGATCTAGATCCAATCCGGACTAGATGGCCATTGATGTTCATTCAATGTAATTTAATGAGGGTTAGGTAGCTTGGAGGGAGAGCTCGAGGAGCCCCTCTTTTGTAAAAAGTCTTTGTATCGAAATTCATTAGACCTAGTATGAGGAGAGTAAGGAGAGAAGAGAGTCAAGACACAGTTGCAAATTGAGCTCACACCCATTGTAAACAAACATTCATATTAATATAAAGAAAAGTTTTTCCTGCATATGATTATGTGTATTTATGTGTTTTATGAATGTTATTTGTGTGTGTTTATATGTGTATGTTGTGGATGTGTATGAATAATTTCCATCTACAGGGTGAAGATAGATTCCACTATCTTTGAGAGTTTGTTAGAACTGTTCTGGGTTCTTTAGGATAAGTGCAAGGAGTAAGCATAGCATAGAATTGATGAAGATTTTGTAGAGCTCTGTTAGGTGGGCATTGAGCGAGTGCAAGTGTGCACAAGGTGAACTCTATTTCGAGTTTTAAGAAGAGGAGTGTCCAGAAGAACACACTCGCAGAGTTACTGAATACTCTGGAAAGATCAACAAAGAGTGCTTGAGCAGAAGTTGCCAAGAGGGAACAAATATCCCTTCGAGAAACAAAAGAGACAGAGACCTTTGATGTTCGAGAAGTCGAAGCTCAAGATGAAACAAAGTTGATGAATACTCTGGAGGAAGACTTATGCAAGGAGTGCACGAGGCCAACACTTGGACCAATGTTGTAAGAAGTCATTTGAGGACTTCATCAAGCACAAGGAGAGCGCAAAGGTGTGAACTTGTCTCAAGTTCAAAAAGATCAAAGAGGAAGAGCATAAAACATGCTAGGAGGGCACCCAAAAGTCTTTTGAAAGACGCAAAAGGGAGAGTCCCTTAGAGAATTCGAGAAAGCCAAATCTCAGGAGGAGGAGCGACAACAACCATCAGATCAACTAAAGAGAAAGAGATATGGACTATTGAATCCATGTCTAGACCTCCAAGGGAACGTGCTGAGGAAAGGAATAGATCACATACGTCGGATCTGGGCGTGAAGGAGCAACAACCATTGGATCTAGAGGTAAGGTGCAATCTTCGCGAAGTCATGAAGGACGAAGAAGATCTGAACCATTAGATCCAGAAGGACGCGTGGCGGAGATCAACGTGTTTCAGAGGATGAATAATCCAGAAGAATGTAGGTGTATATTTGGGAGAATACCCGAAGATTCAAGAGTTGAAGTAATCCTGGTCGTCCATTGAGATAGGGCACGTGGCACTAGATCAACACTTCGTTGATTCTCTAATCGGGAGAGACAGAGGTTGAAGAAGCAGAGACACGTGAAATCTGAAGTTGCGAGGTCGTCAGGGTCGTCCATGAAGGAGGACACTGGGAAAAAGATCTACTAGTCTGAAGACTTAGCACTCCAAAGGTCTTGGGGAGAAGTGTTTCAAAATTTCTCGAAGCGTTGGAGTCCAAAATTATGGTGGGCCACTAATTTAAGGAGGGATGGGGACTGTTGATCCTCGCACCATTTAAGTTCGCCAGTTCGAGGTTCGGGGAATTGACTGCAGTGTGAAGTGAAAACGCTTGGAGCCCAAAGCTCCGAAGAGCCTTTTGAGTAGGCGTCGGGTCATCGCCTGAGGTCATATGAAAGGAGAGGGGCATAATAGAAGGAGCTAGGGCCCACCAGTTTAAAAGTGTGAAGAGTACTAGAGAAAGGGCCCATGGGTTCCATAGGACCTATGCCTTAGGAGAAAAGGGGGCCTGTATAAGTTGATTTGGGTTCAATCAGGAGCCAGAAGAGTCGATCCAACTTAGTTTCTTGAAAGATCCTAGATTGGGAGGTCGAGCAGCCTCGAACAGAGAAGGGGGGTTTGCGTCAGAGTGGTATCAGAGCCTTAATTTAGCTGTATATAGTAGGAAAATGAAGAGAAGGTGAAGACATAGTGAAATTCTCTATGTGTGGAGATTTATTTTCACATAGGAAGCAAACATTTGACAACTAGGTCGGTTGTAGGAGAAGTTGGAGACACTCTCAATTGTAGAGTAAACAACAACCAACTAGGTGGGTTGAGGACATGAGAAAAATATCTACTGAAAGCTATAAGTGTGGTCGAAGAGAGGACCGCCATCAGAAAATAAAAGATGAAGTGGAGAAAGCGCTCAGTGAGATAAGGGAAGAAATGGAGAGGCTGACATTGAGGATGCAACATGAAGGAAAGGTACATTGGACTTATGAATGGCCCATGAAGAGAAAGGTAAAATGGCAAGTTCAGAAATTCTTGGCTAGAGGATAGAGACAACTATTGAGAAGGTGCATGAGGTATATTGAAAACCTCAGTGACACAGAAGAGGAGTAGGTTTTCATTTGCGAGCCAGAAATTGGGAAAATCCTCAGTGATGATGAGGAGAGGAGATCAAGTAGATATCTCGTAGACTGCCAGGAGGGAAGTGATGAAATTTTAGGTTACCAAGTGGGTAATGAGATGGGATCAATGGAGGATATCATAGACTGTTAGATGGGAAGAAGAGAAATCCCATATTTCCAAGTGGGCAAGGGAGAAGATAAGAACTAAGAGGTGAGATCAGATCAACAAGGAGTGCTGACAGAGGAGGATCAGAGTAGTATTTTGATCATTGGAAGGATTGAGATATTCCTACAAAGTAGCCCAGTTGAGGTCAGTGCATGTGTTGGAGGTGCAACAACAAAAGGACATCCAACAGACAATTTCAAATAGGACGAGGAGAAGGAGGAGACACTGATTCTTTCCCCAACAGAAGAAGAAGAACATTCAACATAATTCCCCAAAATTTTCAGCCAGGAAGTTGAACAGGAGATAACTGTAGAACTGGAGTTTGCATCAGAGGAGGAAACATACAACGTAGACTTTGTTGATCTATATGAAGAATTGGAAGCCCTGGAGATAAGGGTGATAGTGAAAATAATGCACATCCAACAGGCTAAGTTGGAAACATGTGGAGGAGCGTATCAGCCTGTGGAGTAGCTGGAGGAAGCTAGAGTTTAACCAACACAAGAGGAACTAGCATAAGATAATATGTTAGGGGAAGAAGATGAGAAACAACTTATTGATGAGACTGCAGAAGAGTCTGCTGGAAGGTGGAAGGCTAATGCCACAAGAGATGAAGGCATCAAGGGAGATCAGGTTCATCTACCCATTAATAGGGAGGAAGTGCAACAGAGCAGGTAGAAAAACAAGATCCAACCAACAAAGGAACTGGACGAGGTGATTGAGGAGATAAGGAATTTGATGGTGAGGTCAGCAACATAAGCAGTTAGCAAGGGGAAGATGAATAAAAGGATGTTTGCAAGAGCAATAGGTAAGGAGCAACAATAGCAACAACAAAGCAATGGAGCAGGTGGACAACCCCAAAGGAGATTTTGGGATCCAGGAGGATTTCAAAACTGGGACGAAGGAACTGATGAGTAGGAGCTCATGACTTTCCTAACAGTGGAGTATGATGCAAGATAATTTCTCCACTTCAACAATGCGTTAGTTGGACAACACATCAAAGCGCATTCAAGGAGGGGAGAGGCACAAACCCTCTCATTTTTCCCAAATTTAAAATTTAAAATTGTATCTTAATGCAATTAAATGTTGTAAAGTTGGAGCAGAGCAGATTTATTGCCTTTGTACAGGCAGGAGAAAAGTTCGTCTTTAAGGGCTGATAGGTTGATGAGATCTAGATCCGATCTGAACTAGATGGCCATTGATGTTCATTCAATGTAATTTAATGAGGGTTAGGTAGCTTGGAGGGAGAGCTCGAGGAGCCCCTCTTTTGTAAAAAGTCTTTGTATCAAAATTCATTAGACCTAGTATGAGGAGAGTAAGGAAAGAAGAGAGCCAATAATCGTTTGCAGTTTGAGCTCACACCCATTGTAAACATACATTCATATTAATATAAAGATATTTTTTTCCTGCATATGATTCTGTGTATATATGTGTTTTATGAATGTTATCTGTGTGTGTTTATATGCGTATGTTGTGGATGTGTATGAATAATTTCCATCTGCAGGGTGAAGATAGATTCCACTATCTTTGAGAGTTTGTTAGAATTGTTCCGGGTTCTTTATGATAAGTGCAAGGAGTAAGCGTAGCATAGAATTGATGAAGATTCTGTAGAGCTTTGTCAAGTGGGAATTGAGCGAGTGCAAGTGTGCACAAGGTGAACTCTATTTCAAGTTCTAAGAAGAGGAGTTTTCAAAATAAGACACACAGAGTTACTAAATACTCTGGAAAGCTCAGGAAGGAGTGCTTGAGTAGACGTTTCCAAGAGGGCACATATATCTATTCGAGAAACAAAAGGGACAGAGACCTTTCAGGTCCAAGAAGTCGAATCTCAAGATGAAACAAAGTTGTTGAATACTCTTGAGGAAGCCCTGTGCAAGGAGTGCACTAGGCCAACACTTGGACTAGTGTTGCAAGAATCCATTTGAAGACTTCATCGAGCGCAAGGAGAGCGCAGAGGTGTGAACTTGTCACAAGTTCAAAAAGATAAAAGAGGAAGAGCATAGAATGTGCTAGGAGGGCACCAAAAAGTCTTTTGAAAGATGTAGAAGGGTGAGTCCCTTAGAGAATTTGAGCAAGACAAATCTCGGGAGGATGAATGACAACAACCATCATATCAGCTGAAGAGAAAGAGATTTGGACCGTTGAATCTACGTCCATAACTCCAAGCGAACACGCTGAGGAGAGGAACAGATCCCATCTCTCAGATTTGGGCATGGAGGAACAACAATCGTTGGATCTATAGGTAAGGTGCAATCTTTGTGAAGTCGCATAGGATGGAGAAGATCTAGACCGTTAGATCTAGAATGATGCATGGTGAATATCAGCGTGATTCGAAGGATAGGTACTCCAGAAGAAAGAAGGTTCATATTTGGGAGAATACCCAAAGAGACAGGAGCCGAAGTAATCTTAGTCGTTCATTGAGACAGGGCACTTGGCACTAGATAAACACTTTGTTGATTCGCTAATCGGGAGAGACATAGGTTGAAGAAGTGGAGACTCGGGAAATCTGAAGTCGCGATGTTGTCAAGGCCATCCATGAAGGAGGACACTGGGAAAAATATCTACTAGTCTGGAGACTTAGCACTCCAGAGGTCTTGGGGAGAAGTGTTTTGGAATTTCCTGAAGCATCAGAGCCCGAAATTACTATGGGATGCTAATTTAAGGAGGGATGGGGACCGTTGATCCTTTCACCATTTAATTTCACTAGTTTGAGGTTCGGGGAATTGATTTCAACGTGAAGTGAAAATGCTCAGAGCCGAAAGATCTGAAGTGCCTTTCGAGTATACGTCGAGTCATTTCCCGAGGTCATATGAAAGGAGAGGGGCCTAGCGGAAGGAGCTAGCACCTGCTAGTTTAAAAGTGCCAAGAGTGCTAGAGAAAGGGCCTATGGGTTCCATAGGACCTATGCCTTAGGAGAAAAGGGGGCATGTATAAGTTGATTTGGTTTCAATCAAGAGATCGAAGAGTCGATCCGACTCAGTTTCGTGAATGACCTGAGGGGAGAAGGGGGGATTGTGTCATACACCATCCATATGATCTCTCTACCAGTGGTTGATAACCGTCTGATTGTGAGGAAAGGGGTAGATCAATAATCAATTAATTCATGACCGTCATATTTCAGTGAAGGTAGATCGAAAACGAAGGGCCATGGCAGAGATCAAGAGGAAAATTAAAGTGTGTGCATGTTTAGACTTCACAATCCAACATGATCGTTGATCTCAATATATAAACATATCAACGATGGATATCGACCTCGCAACGGATGAGCATATTTGCATTGCGGAGATTGGGAGGAAAATTAAAGTGCAAGCAATTTTAAGCTCCGCAATCATTCATGGTCTTCGATCTTCACGGTCCATTTAAACATGACCATCGATCTTATGAGTTGAGTCTTAGAGCCCAAAGGATTAAGCCAAGGTCATAGCTCCCAATCGCATGTACAAAAGGTATAGGTCCTTCGTACTTCACGTATTCGATGATTTTCATGCAAAGGGTTGCAAAGGAGTCAAAATATCCCAAAGTTTCGAAGCCCTGAACGAATCATGCCCATCGACAGACAGAGGGTGCATGTCAGTAGATCCTATAGTCCAGAGGTATAACACTTTGGAGATTTCGTCACTCTAGAGATTTGACACTCCGTAGGTTTGCACATGTTAGAATTCAGAAACTCCCAAAGGCTAGAGTTACGAAAAGGATCTTGGTGATTGGTTTTCCGACGTTTGAGGGTTTTTGGATCTGTAACTCTCCATATGGTTCGCCACTTCATCACTTCATGTGTATTGTGAATTAGAGTGATGGAAGGCTCTGAAGCCTCGAGTCCCAGAGTAATTGTGAGTCGTTGATGTCAGATCAACGAGGATCGTTGATCTTTTCTTTTGTTCAGGACTTTGCCAGTTCGGGTCTTCAAAGGAATTGAGGTGTTGACGTATTGAAACACCCGGAGCCCAAAGCCCCGGAGTGCCTAGTTTTCAACCCTTGGTCATATGAGGAATTACCATTAAAAAAAAAAATCATTCAAAATAAATAAGCATTGGCTCTCGAGTAAACTCATATGGTTCGTTTTTTCCATTAAAGGGTTATAGTCGATAAAGAACATATCTTGGATTTATAATCTGATTCATGACTCTGTAATATCTTGTTCTTGGATAGTCAGATCCAGCAAGATCAGATAGTTAGAGCCCGAAGTCACATAGAGGCACTGGATTTACACGTGGGAAACAAGAAAAGGACCCATCTATTTTCATCAAGAGGTATCAGTGGTATTTTTTTATCCCTGAGGAAGAGAATGAAAAACTACTAACAATTTGTTTTTCTTGTAACATCCCGCTCTGGCGCACTGACAAAACTTATTCTTTGAGGACACTTGCTCACAAGTGATATGGATTTTTATGATGATGAACCACTTATCCTTGATGATGATGCGTCATGATTGATGACATGATGTTTTACTATTGCTGTATACAGGTGCTATTGACTCAGTTTCATTGAGTGTGCAGGGTTTTGGACCTTGAGGATGCAGAGGCACCGGTGGAACTCCCTTGGACTCCGGATTGAGTCAGGGAGTGGGCTATTTGAGTTGTTTCATTCACGGTGATATTGTTTTGTTTTGATGAGATGCTATTGATGTTATGATATGTTGTTGACATGATCTGACTTGATGGTTGATGATGCAGGCTGACGATAGCTTGCTGACCAGACTCACATATGGAGTAAAGGGGCCACACACGAGTTCCAGAGAGATTGAGGGAGAGGTGTGACAGCAGCCCTGCCACAACCTATTAGCACTCCTGCCGTGGCTCGAACTGTAGGTTAACGATTACCTAGTTCGAGAGGATCCATGATGCCGTGAGGGAAGACTGCGACAGTCGCTCACGATGATTCTAAGGGGCGCGCAATAAGGCGGGGGGCCTTATTCCTTAGAGCCCTTAGTCTCCCACAAGTTCACCTGGCGGAGTGTTGACTCCAGGGGTTATAGAATCTACCAACCCGTCAAGTCAGCGAGTGGCACCCTTAGAGCATGTGGTGCATCCTGAAGGGCACGTCGCGGAAAGAAATGCAAATCAGCGAGTGACACCCTTGGAGCACGTGGTGCATCCTGAAGGGCACGTCGCGCAAAGAAATACAAGTCAGCGAGTGGCACCCTTGGAGCACGTGGTGCATCCTGAAGGGAACGTCGCGCAACGGAAG
>JASDQU010736473.1:407468-422742 GCA_032191745.1 Picea mariana
ATGATTATATATTTAGAACCTATTAAAGAATAATTATACATATTGAACTACTATCTCAATAATATATTCATTCTTAATATACTTCTTGTTATTTTATATTTGATACAATTTGAAAATTATGGATGTCTAATATGTGACTACTTTTGTTATATTAGACTCATTAAAAATTAATGTTCTATATTTATATGATACATAATAAATATGCATGAATTTGAAGTCTCCAAGTAATTAAAATGTTCTATAAATTAACTATTGAGAAGATTGATCCTCTAATATAAATTTGGTATTGATCTAGATTTAATATTCATCTTAATAATTATTTAGRAATATTATTGATTTTTTTTAGTCACCTATTACTTTAAAAAATGTATGAACATAATAAAACCCTCAACAAAACCTTAAAAACAAACCCTAATTCAAAAAGCACCTACATTCACATGAACAAATCAATACATAGATCGATATTATAAATMTGAYAGATTATCCATTAATGATTCATGTAAATTCTTAAGTTGACATTGATATATAAATAGATCTAAATATAATGTAAATATAATCTCTCATATACAAAATAATTTATAAATCATAATATAATATATCATATAGATTATTATTTATCATAATTTATGGATCATAATATCATAATATAGATTATTATTTATCATAATATATAGATTATAGATAATTTATCATAGATAGATTATTATGCTACTAAAATATCTAAATCATAGATATATATCAATATGTCTTTCCAATTTCAATGAGATTAAATATTGAAATTGAAAATTAGGTTTTAATAATATTAATATACAATTGCAATAAAATCTCATTAGGTTTTAATAACATTGAATATACAATTGCAATAAAATTTCATCATGATTATAAGAAAATTATTCATCGAAAAAATGAAAATATTAGAGTAGATCTATTTATAATTGTCAATTTGTATATTTAATCTCACTTGAACACAAGATTTTTTTATTTAAAGTGCAAATAAAAGTGGGCAATACTTTTAATTGTAAATAATAATTATATATATAGGAGTTAATTAGTGTGGGTGCTTGCATTTTTCAATAAAATGAAGGAAACACACTAAATCACTCAAAATAAATCTAATTCAAAATTAGTCTTTAAAAACATACAATTAATTATTACCAAATATATAAGTTTTAGAATGTACTTGTTACACTTATAATAATTTAAGCTCACTTACAAAGAGAACTAAGAGATTAAGACACCCATATTGTTCATGTCTCCTAATATTTTTAGTTATACTTAACAAAATACATATATTTCTCTTTGTTTTAAAATATTTACATTAAAGCCTATATAGTTTTTTTTATTTAGTCAATATTAAGTTTTTTTTTAAATGTACACATGTCATTTGAGCATGGAAGGAATTACACATCTTTTGTTTCATTTCAAACATTTACATTAAAAACTGACATAGTTTTTTAAAATGGTCACCTCTCAACTTTAGGTTGATCATGGAAGGAATTACATATCGCACCTATAATGGGTTGTAGAATGGGCTTCTGAGTACAATTAAAAGCCAACATTATTTTTTTATTTAGTGAATATTATATATTTTTTTTAAATGGACATATGTCAATTCTAAGTTGAGCATGGAAGGAATTACACATCTCCTCCATACTTGTAGAATACCCTTCAATGAATTTTTAATTAAAGTAATGAAAAGTCTTACTAATCTCTTTTTAATTAAAATAATAAAGTATACTCTATTTTGGAAAGAAACCCTTGGTTGTTTCTTCTCCTTGGCCTCCTCACTAATTTTCTTGTGCTCTATGAACTCCTGGCCTATGAACTCAAACTACTATCGTATAATATCTTTAAAAAACACACACAAAACCCAACTCAAAAAAAAACACAAGAGGCACGAGATAGTTAAATACACAAAGTTTACTAATATTAGAATTCAACTTTTCTATAGCTTTTTTCAACTAACTCGAACCAACTAATAATCTTCTTGAACTATCTAAACTTAGAATTGTTCAAAATTAAAGAACTCTCCATAAATAAGGGTATTGTCTAATTGTTCTACGTTTTTTATTTTTTGGTTGGAATTAGATAACATAGATTTGCAAGAAATCACAATTTGAATTAGACAACATAAATTTGCAAGAAATCACAATTTTTTGTGGTTTAAATTACATTTCTAAATGCAAAAATGGGTTCAGTTTGTTGAAAAACCCCTAGGATAATCACATTAATGTTGGAAGAGTTAATTTCTATCTACCACTGGAGCTTCCACCAACTTCTAGATAAGCTTCCACCAACTTCTAGACAATTCCTACACCAACATACACAGACGCTCGGAGAAATCTTTGGACTCTCAAGAGCCTTCCATGGCCTTTATAAATACGAGGGAGATGTATTTGTTTTGATTATTGAGCAATAGAAGCAGTCTGTCTCTTATTATCTGTGTATTCCTTTGCTTCTTCCCACAACATCGTGGTATCAGAGCGAGGTTAGCAGTGTGAGCAGTGACTGTCGTGAGAGTTGGAGAGCTGAGGAAGCCGCAACTTCCAGGAGAGCAGTGAGAGTTCAGGGAGAAATGCCCCCGTTTCTGTTCCTTTCGCTTCATCCATATCAAAGTAGAAAGTAGTGCTATCGAGCAAAAGAAAAATCGTAGATATGTGTATTAGAAGAATATATGGGGAAGATGGATCTTGATTAGATTTATTTTTCTCGAGAAGTGACATCACATTTGCATACATTTGTGCCACTAGTTCCTCTGGATCGTTGTGAGAAATTTTCGTTGCTCTTAGAAGGATCTGTTCTTTTGGGGGTCAGAGTTATTGATTTGGGTATATATCCGTTCGGTGCTAAAATGAGCAATTGAATGATATAATCAGTTCTGGACATTTCATGATGTTTTTTTCTCCACATAGTTATGGACATTTCATGAAGTTTTTTTCTCCACATCCCCTGTTTTTAATTTCCTCAGTTTCTCTACGCGCGTTTGTGTAGAGAATTGCCGTGATATTTCAGTCGAGCAATATTGGGTCACTTCAAAAGCCTGCGTAATCTCTAATTTCTAATTTCAATGTGAGTAAAATCATTCCATATTTGCTTGTGAGCGATTTTAGGTCATGTGAGTAAGCTATCTCCATTTGCTGGGCGATTTCGGAGAAGCTCCAACTCTTCTTCCAACGCGAAATTATCAAATCGGTCCCTAACAACTGGTATATAATCTCATCTATTTTGCTGAAAGTTTTTTTGGGGGCTTATTTTTTTTTAAAAAGAATGGCATCAGGAATGTATCAGCAACTTATGATACCGACATTTTCTCGGAAAAATTATGATAATTGGACATTTAGAATGAAATTAGCATTTGAACCATATAAAATATCAAATATAGTAATGAATGGTTATACTTAACTACAAGATGAGTCTATTTTAAGTGTTGATGAAAAGAAAAAGTTTGATGAAAATAGGCAAAAGAATAAAAGAGCTTTGTAGATAACTAGACAAGCATTGGATGATTCAGTTTTTGGAAGGATTAAACCATCCACTATAGCCAAGCAAGCATGGGAGATTCTAGAGACAACATATCAAGGCACTAGCAAGGAAAAATTTGGAAAATTCCAAGCACTTAGAAAAGAATTTGAAAACATGCAAATGAAAGATTTTGATTCAATAGGTCAGTTTACATATCGTATTACGGATATGGTTAATCAAATAAAACAAAATGGTGATGAGCTAGCAGGTTGTAGAAAAGGTTTTAAGAAATTTTCTTAGAAAATTTGATGCAATTGTTGTGGTAATTTAAGAATCTAAATATTTGACTACATATTTTATGGATGAGTTGGTGGGCTCCTTGAAAAATTATGAAGACAGGTTGAACATGAATGACAATACTTCATTAGAGCATGCATTCAAAACAAAGGCAGAGGCAGAGGAGGCAGAGGAAATCCAGGATTCATAGGAAGAGGAAGAGAAAGAAATAGTTTTCAAAGAGAAGAAAGAAAGAATCAAGACCCATGAGGAAGGAGAAATCAAAATTTCAGCTCAAGGGAAAGCAATAACAATCAATCATAAAAAAGGTATGACAAATCTAAGATTCAATGTTATGACTACAAGAAGTATGGTCACTTTGCAAATGAATGCCAAAAGAAACAAGAAGATATGAAAAAGAAGAATGGAAATTTCTATGAGAGTAGTTCCGAGACATTGTTTATTACATGTGATGTAGCTCAAGAAAATAAAAGTAACATTTTGTTTCTTGATAGTGGTTGTAGTAACCATATGACTGGAAATAAAGGGTTGTTTGAGGATTTAGATACATCAGTTAAACAACAAATTAAATTGGGTAATGATAACACTGTAGAAGTCATGGGAAAAGGTGCAACTAATGTAATAACAAAGACTCGAAAGAAAATTATTCCTGATGTTTATTCTGTACCAGGTTTGAAGCATAATCTCATAAGTGTGGGACAACTTACTCAAAAGGGTTATAGATTTGCTTTTGATAATAATGTATGCACTATACATGATATTCCTCCTAGTAAAATGGTGATTGCAAAGATTAAAATAACAAGCAACATAATATTCCCACTTCACATGAAAAGTGAAATGATGGAGAAGATTGGAGCAAGTTTCAAGGCATCAAGTCAAGATCAAGCATGGATATGGCACTTGAGGTATGACAATATAAACTTTAAAGGATTGTGTCTGTTGCAAAGAAATTAAATGGTAAGAAGTTTACCACCTATTCAAACACCAATAAGTTCATGTGAATGTTGTATTTTGAGAAAACAACATAGGAAAAGATTTCCAAAAGAAATGTCATATAGAGCTTGGGCACCTTTAGAAATTGTGCATACAGATTTATGTGGTCCAATGAAAACACCATCATTAGGGGGGAGCATATATTTTGTAACATTCATTGATGATTATAGTAGAAAAACATGGTTTTATTTCCTTAAACACAAATCTGAAACATTTGACAAGTTTAAGGAATTCAAGGCATTGGCTGAAAAACAAAGTGGTCTATCCATTAAGATATTAAGATCAGATAGAGGAGGAGAATACAAGTCAAATGAGCTTTTGGAGTATTGTAGGTATCATGGAATAAATAAGCAGTTCACTACAAGCTACACACCTCAACATAATGGTGTTACAGAACATAAGAAACGTACAATAATGGAGATGACAAGAAGCATGCAAAGGAAAGAATCTATCTAATCAATATTGGGATGAAGCAGTAGCTTGTGCAGTTTATATATTGAAGAGTCCAACAAATATTGTGAGGGACATGATTCCTCAACAAGCATGGAGTGGTAAGCATCATAGTGTTTCTCATTTTAAAGTTTTTGGGTGCATTGCATATGCACATGTGCCTAAACAAACAAGGAGTAAATTGGATGATAAAAGTGAAAAATGCATTTTTATTGGTCATGATGAACCATCTAAGGCATATAAGTTGTTTAATCCTATAACCAAGAAAGTCATTGTAATTAGAGATGTTGTATTCAAAGATGAAGAATCGTGGGATGGCAATATAGACAAGACAATTACAAGTACAACAATACTATATGAAGAACAAAGGGAGAAAGGTCAAGGAGAATAATCAAACGGAAAAGGAGGAATACCATCAAGAATTCCACAAGAAGAAAACTCACAAAGGCAAGTTGAACATGGAGAAACATCAAGTCCACAAGTAAGGTATGAATCAAATCCTATACTTGAATCATTAAGATCAAGAATAAGAGGAAAAAAGATGAGAAGCTTGCAAGAAATACATGATCAAGGAGATATGATAGATTTGCAATCCAATTTTTCTCTATTTACTCAAGATCCTATATATTTTGAGGATGCAATTAAGGAAGAACATTGGATTAATGCAATGAATGAAGAAATGGAATCTATTAAGAAAAATGATACATGAGATCTAGTTGATCTACCTAAGGAGAAATAATGCATAGGTGTGAAATGGGTGTATAAAACTAAATATAAGGCAAATGGAGAAGTTGACAAATATAAGGAAAGATTAGTAGCTAAAGGATTTGCACAAGAATATGGAGTTGATTGCAATGAAACATTTGCACCCATAGCAAGACTTGACACAATTAGGATGGTACTAGCTATTGCAGCTCAATACAATTTGCAAGTTTATCAAATGGATGTCAAATCAACCTTCTTGAATGGATATTTGGAAGAAGAAGTCTATGTGCAGCAACAGGGTATGAAGTAAAAGGACAAGAAGACAAGGTTTACAGGTTGAAGAAGGAACTTTATGGATTGAAGCAAGAACCAAGGGCTTGGTATAACATGATAGATTCATACATGATAAAACATGAATTCATAAGAAGCACTAGTGAGCCTACATTATACACTAAAGTCAATGAACAAGGACAGATGTTGATTGTTTGCCTATATGTTGATGATTTGATCTATACATGTAATCTCTCTATTGATATGTTTAAATCAACAATGAAGAAGGAATTTGAGATGACACACTTGGGTTTAATGAAATATTTTCTTGGCATTGAAGTCACACAAAATGATAAAGACATTTTCATTTGTCAAAGTAAATATGCAAAAGATGTTTTAAAAAGGTTTACAATGATAAATTGCAGTCCAGTTTCGTCCAGTTTCTACACCTGTGGCAGTTGACACAAAACTAAGTAGAGAACAAAATGAGATGGATTTTGATTCAACCATATTTAGAAAATT
Organism: Picea mariana; assembly: GCA_032191745.1. Taxonomy (NCBI): domain Eukaryota; kingdom Viridiplantae; phylum Streptophyta; class Pinopsida; order Pinales; family Pinaceae; genus Picea; species Picea mariana. Next base: position 414,168 of record JASDQU010736473.1, read on the forward strand.
GGTTGGAAGTTTGATTTATCTCACAACAACTAGGCCATATATAATGTATGAAGTCAGTTTGATTTCTAGATTCATGGACACACCAAAGAATTCACATTAGCAAGAATGAAAAAGGTTATTAAGATACTTTGCAGGAACTATGAATCATAGCATATTCTATTCTACTTCAAATAATTTGCACTTGGTTGGATACACATATAGTGATTTTTCAGGGAGTATTGATGACAGAAAGAGAACATCTAGATATGCATTTCATCTTGGAACATGAGTTGTGGCATGGGCATCAAAGAAACAACCAATAGTAACAATCTCATCATCTCATCAACAAAAGTAGAGTATGTAGCAGGTACATCAACAGCATGTCAAGCACTTTGGATGCGAAGAATATTGAAGGATCTAATGCATAATCAAGAGGAGCCTACTACAATCTATTGTGACAACAAGTCCACCATTGCACTATCAAGGAATCATGTTTTTCACAAGAGGACTAAGCATATTGACACTAGATATCATTTCATTCGAGAACTTGTCAACAATGGAGAACTCATCCTACAATATTGGAGATCAAAGGAGCAACTTGCAGACATATTTACAAAGGCTTTATCACAAGACCAATTTGAGTATTTGAGAGAAGCATTGGACATTGTAAATATTGATGTAATTAGTAGTAGAAATTAGGGGGAGAGTTGGAAGAGTTAATTTCTACCTACCACAGGAGTTCCTCCATAGATATAGTCACAGACGGAGAACTCTCTGGACTCTAAGAGCCTTCCATGGCCTGTATAAATACGAGGCAGATGTATTTTTTTTTATCATTGAGCAATAGAAACAGTCTGTCTGTTATTCTCTGTTTATTCCTTTGCATATGCCCACAACAATTACACAGAATTAACCACTCAAATCTCCCAATACAACAATTTCAATTTCTGACAGGGTTTGGAGTAAATATCCCTAAAAAAAAGGGCAAAGCTAGGAAAGTTAAAAAAAAAAAAAAAAAAGTAATTATCATATTCCAAACATTGGATCCACCTCAACAAAGATTTGCGCAGACTTCTCCAAGATTTGAAATTGGTATCCGCTACTATGAAGTTATCTAGCGCATTTCCAGTGGCCCGAAGTCCCTCATAACACCAATATGCAGGCAGCTGGAGGTCTGGCATTTTGATCCCGACAATAACACTCTTAAAACCTTAGACACTGACATCGAATAATGGATGTCAGGATTTGGCATATAAAACCTGACGATCCCAAAACCAACAGACCGAAATGATTCAATGCAAATCGACCTTCTATTTGATTACAAAACCTATGCAGGCTCTTGGCGCAGTGGTTGGAAGGCTCTCAGTTTTTCATTGTGATAATGGAAAAGAAAGTCCTATCACCTCCTTCAACATTTTTGAATGATATGGATTTCCTCCAGTCTTTCGATTGACAGCTCTGTTGTATTGGCTGGATCCTTTCTCCAAAGAATCCACTAGCTAGAGTTTCGATTGACTGCTCTGTTGTATTTGCTTGATCCATTCTCCAAAGAATCCACTAGCTAGAGTGGCGTTCTTTTATCCTTTGAATTTCTGTGGTTTTTGCATGCACTGGTTCCTTCCTCGGCCATCGCCGATTATGCGCTCCTAGCTCGCTGCTGATATTGTAAACAAGTTTATACATTATATAAATTTGAGAAAAACTTTTTCTTGGAAAAACCTATGCAGCCGCTCGATAATACTTGAAATACAGGAGAATACCCCAAGACTGACATTTAATGAATATAAAACCACTGAGATAGAGCCCCTCTGAGATCCGGCTACTACCAAACTTCCCCACCAGCTCTCTCCCTTCCGGATCAGCGATCTGCGAAAGTGGGAGGTCCTTCCCCACTATTAAAGCAATATCGCCACCTCGAGAATGCACGGTTCACTTCCGTTTCTTGAGATTAGGCTTGACCGTGGCAAAAGCTTCGAAGCCGAGTTTGCTACCTACAAACCCAAAATCCACAACACCCAAAAACCCTATCACCGCGCCAGCATGCAGAGATGGAGCCAAACAAGGAGATGAGGCATCTTTCTGCAGATGCGGCAATGGAGAGATGGTGTCCTGATTCGCATAAGGATCAATATGGGAAGGACGAGGCAATGGGGGGCTCGAGAGCAGACGAAACCTAGGGGATTTGACAGAGAATGATCTGGACGGATCCCTAATTGTAGGATTAATAAAGTCCACCACCTTGGGATCTGCCTGACTCTCTGCGCTTTAACACTCTTTGCTACTTGTTCGATCCTCGAGGAGGAAACTGGACGGATGAATATGTAATCTTCTGAAAAGAGGTCGTCTTAATGATCCACAAGATAAGGTGGATCCTCCATCAAACCTCCATGCAGACGTACATAGCGCCCTAACTACATAAACCCTAACCCCTAGGGTACCTTGCCTCATGGAACCCTTACCATAATAAGATTAATTTATTATTGTAATATTTCAATTTTGAAGTTGAGAAAGTAAGAAGCGAATTTGTTGAGAGATAAGTCGAAAAGAGTGGGTGTAATTGATATTTTGACACGCATGGCTTTTATGTAAAAACTTTAATGAATGGTTTGTGTTTGATGATGTCCCAATCATGTATAAAGTTTTATGTATTTTTAATCTCTCAAAATATAAAAAAATTATATAAAAACTTTAATAAGTGGTTTGTGTTTGATGATGTCCCAATCATGTATAATGTTTTATGTATTTTTAATCTCTCAAAATATAAAAAAATTATAAAATTCAGAGTTGTATAAAAAATTTATAAAATTCAGAGTTATTGGTCTAATTTCTGTTTCTGTTGATATAATTTGAAGATTTCGATATTCACTTAAATCCTTGTTTGAAAAAAAGTGGCCACTTAAAATAATTCACTGTATATTTCCATTTTTACCAAAGACCTATTCTTCACCCATTAACATTTTTACCAAAGACCTATTCTTCACCCATTAACCTAATTCCTTTAGTGAAGTATAAGTCTTGAACCATTAACCTAATTCCTTTACTGAAGAAGACTAACACTTAATCGACTAAAAGCATATATACATCTATCTTACTGAATCGTTGACATAATATATTATCTTTACATTATCTACGCCCATATATAGATAGAAGCGTTTGGGAGTCTTTGTGGTCTCGGTCGCACAGTTTTAAAATGGCCCATCCGGTAAGATAGAAAATTTATTGATGCTTAAGTCGAGTATTGAGGGCGTACCCGAGATATTGACACGATTGAGTTTTACATAAAAACTCCATTGAGTGGTTTTGCTTTCGATGATGCGCGAGTCATATACAAAAGTATATCTACATCAGCTCACTGAATCGCTGGCACAATATATTATCTATGATGGAAGCGTTAGGGAGCCTTCGTTGCCTCCGTCGCAGCGTTGAAATGGTCCGTCGCGATTACAAGTTCCATCCTTAACCTGAGCTGATTCTGCCGGGAATTCTAGTGGTTGTTCTGCAGCTCGTATGACAACTGCCAGATTCTCTATGGGCTGTAGCGGAGGTGGTGAATGGTTGGTGGGTAGAATTTCTGCTGAAGCATTATGATTATCGTCAATTGGTTTATCCTCCATAGAAGTCGTGAAATTTGCACGCTTTCCCAACTCGTCCACGGCCATAATCAGAGTCTGAAGCCTATCTACAATCTCTATGAGAAGACATGCAACTGTTGCAAGAGGAAGGGTGGCCATGAAGGGCACACCCTGGATTGTTTCGTTCTGTTTTACTAGGTTTATTCCGGCCACTGCAGAATCGTCCGTCGTTTCGGGAATATCTCCATGAGGCCAGATCTTGGTTTTGCTGGATACAATGTTTGATTCACCTGCCCGACCATCAGTCTTCTTCATTCTCAAAACTTGTGGGTTTTTAGATTCAAAAGGCGGGGTAATTTTGAGGTCAATACTTTTTCGTTGCGAGGTTCCTTCCACGATCTCCCACCTTTTACCGCTTGAAAACAGCTCTGCTTGGGACGACAAACAATTCTGTAATTCCTCCACCTCTCTGTTCAAGGCATCGGTCATGAGAACGATTCTGGTGCTTCGGGTCATGGTTTTGATGCTGTCCGCTAGTGCTAGTATAATCTTGGAGGATTTGGCTACGATGTTCATGCATGGTGCTTTTAAGTGCTCTCGCAAGAAATAGGGTGCCTGGAATCAAGAGATTTATCAGCCCAGTTGGGTTATTACTGAAAAATTGAACACGACTCGGCTTCATGTTCTGAATCTAAAATTCAATCAAGCTTACCTGAATCTCTGATTGCAGGCACCCATTAAGAGCTTCTACGCAATTTGCGTAATAACGCATCCTTTCTCCAATTGTGACGTATTGCTTCCAAGGATATCTGAATCCAAATTGCCCGTGTGGGAACTCCCATCTAGCAAAGTTCGCCTGCAGGAACATTACGAAACAAATAAGGCAGTTCACACAAATGCCTAATGGTTTCGTGCAAGGCTTTTTTTTCCCAATAAATTAGGAATGACAGAAGTATTATTCAATTAGGGCATGTTCACATTTATTATCGCTATAAATGTGAATATTAAATACAAAATCAGTCAATGGTTTCATTTTCCGACAAATTAGGAACGACCATCCTATTGTAGAATAGGAGGAAATAAAAACATGCAATATGAGTTTACAAAATATAGTAAATCAACTACATAATAATTATTAGGGATTTCAAATTAAATTATTAAATTATATAGATTTATTGGATATTTTCTTAATTTTGATTAACTTAGATGTATGGAATTTATTGGATATTTTCTAAAATCAATTTTGATTAAGTTAGATGTGTGGAAGAAAAAGGAAAAAACTATCTATTATTGAAATTACTAATAAACAAAAAAATTTAACCAAGAAAGAGCTCATAAACAAAAAAAAATTAACAAAAAAGAGCTCATGATCAATACTGTGATAATTACATTTACAAAAAGTTGAGACCAAACCTTTAATGTATATGGTACCATATCCAATAATTTAGAGTCAAAAAAATAATTACCATGACTATGAATTTACTTTAAAAAGAGATGCAATGTAATTAGTGCTTTAAAAAGAGCCAAACCTAATCCACTTGACATGGTATACATATATATGACATTGTCATTGGAGTGGTTAAGCTTTGAATTTGTATTCATTATGAGTGCATCCAACTCGGCAAAGAAGGCAACATTGGAACTTCATTCATGCATATGGGTATTGTATGGATAGCCATCTATGTGATTTATTAAGATAGTTTGGTTGGAGTATATATAGAAGAAGAAACTCCTAAAATAGATTAGGTGATAACAGATGTGGAGATGGACAAAAGAGGTTGGGTGAGAAAGGACACATCAAACCACACTCAATAGTCAGACATAACAAAAATTGAGTAGTGAATAGGTGGTAGTATTGCACTTCACATTCAATATATGGCATCGCATGTATTTATTCCACTGATATGAATTTAATAACCTCAATAAATAGATTTCCTAGTTATCTAAGATTAAAACTCCAAGCTTAGGTTATCTAAGGTTGGAAAAAAATTGCATTGTGTGTGTGTTTGATGATTAAAACTCAAAACTTATGTATAACCCATGGTTGAAAATATCATATTTGTTTAGAGCTAAGCCATAAAACATCCAATTTGTTAGCTAATTAATTATCTTGAAAATAATTATATGTGATAAAAGTAATTTAAATATTATGAAAAAATTAATTATTGTATTAAATAATTGTCAAATATAATAAAATTTACAATTAATTTTCGACCATTTTACACATTTCCACTCATTTCACGAAAAAAAAAGTGAATACTAATTACAGAATAAAACATCTAAATAAAAAGGATAGCAACTTGTAACCATTAGAAGAATTACAATTAAAATAATATCATTATTTAAAAAATGATATTAAATAAAATAGAAATGATATCATTACAATTAAATAAAAAATTAATAGTTTATTGCGTTTGATACGTACCAATGCTTCTTCGTTAGCTTTTGAATTTAACATGCATTTGTAACCGTTGGAGACATTATCGTTGTCAGTGTCCTCATGCGAGGATTTCTGGAAATATTTAGCGACGCACCCTGAAACGTATAGAAAACGAAATCTTAGCAGAAGTAAAAGAATAAGAGGAGGACCATTATTATATTAAACCGGAGGACTTCAGCTTGGGAAAAGCTAATGCCACCCAAAATTCAAAAACACATGAAACTTGACTCCCAGACTTGAATATTTGCTTTACCTTCAAGAGATCGCGCAAGCCCTTCCAGATTGCATATAATCAAATTTGTGAAGATCTTCTCCGGCCCAAATTGGACAGATGAGTAAACTAATAAGTATACATATGGCGCATCCTATGAGTATCGTCTCCAGCCGTAGATAAGCATATCGAAGTAACGCGTCCTCGCGATATCCAGAGATGGCAATGAAACTGAAGGTGAGAATGAAGATCATAAATCCAAGTCATATTTGGCTTTGATTTTGGGGCAAAGCCGTGCAAATGTCGAGGATGTACCTGTACAAATGTTGGACCGCCACAAATGTCATTCATTTGTATGAAATTTGTATGAAACATAAACGAATGTAATTAATTTGTACAAAATATAATATTTTTATTTAATTTTATATAAGATGTTTTACAATCTAGATTTATTCTTAGGGTTGGTTTAATTGAGTATGCTCTTTGTTCTTCACGAGCTTCACTCTCTTCGAATTCTTACCATCCACAAATTTATCATAATACTCGTTTATTTTCAAGAGTTTCACTCTCTTGATTCCTTACCATACTTATCATCTTGGAATCATGAAAAGTATTCTGAGGTTTTCACCTAATACATTTCCAACGAGTATATTTCCTCGGAAAAAAGTTTCTAGGATCTATAGAATTAAAATTTCGATTTCTATATAGATTACTCGAATCCTCATACTACATTGAATACTCGTTTCTTTTTATACATGAAATACTTTGTACTCACTAAATAGAAACACCGCTGCGCCAATTATATATGGTTCGACTGTGTATCCAGTTAGATGTGCAATGTAGTCTACTGCTACAGCCAATAGTCCTCCCATCAACGTTGCCACTATTCTGTTTAATCCCTTGCTCAAGGTTGCTCCTACCACAATACACACCATATCTTCAAATCATCCTCTCTTTCTGTGCCAACTTAACATACCAATCGAGTATTGTACAACAGGATCTATTTGCTTGGACGCTTGGATAAGGAGATATATAAGAGAAATAAAAGGAGTGAATACCTGCAGTGAGCTCAAAGATCACCACCACTGTCATGATGGCCCACGCAGCCATTTCCCCCGAGCTTTTAGACAATGGATTGATGAAATAGAAGAGGGACACCAGAGCAAGCCCGATTCCCACCTTTATAGAATGCACAATTCTCCTTGGGTCGTCTGCTCCAAGTCGCCAGGCCGTCTTGCAGAGAGAAATAAAGCCACCTAATACTTGGAGGATTTTCTCAAACACTCGATTATGCAAGCGTGTGGGAGCCGCAGGTTTGATCTCGAAGGAGCCTTCGGGAATGCTTATTTCCCATTCGAGAATGGTTACCGCCCATTCCATGTTGGATACATTTCCGTTCGACTTGCCCATAACAACGATTTAAGTGGGAAGATTTTTCTCCTTTCCCGAAAACTGTTGCAGAGTGGGTTTGTTTTATAGAATTTCAGATAATAAATTTTGGAGGGAACTGAACAGCTATTCTATAAAGAATCTGTAAACAGGATTCAGAGACCCGAAACCCTAGAGACCAGAGAGCTTAGAAAACATAACCTGGGCTGACACGCTAGAGACCAGAGACCCTCTTCTTATAACTCGCGCTTGCGTGCGCCGACTAGTTTCACTGTTCATCACCCATGAATTGATTATTCATTACAGACAAAGTGGTGATTCATGAAGTGTGAGTGTCCTAAAAAAATATCGGGAGACTCGACACCGTGAGGAACACTTTTGACATTATGGCGTCTGCATATCGCTTATTTAGATTTCATCCTCTTCTTTGTATTTTTGATCGATTGGCCATCCCTTCAAAACCCTAAGGGTTATCCATTATTATTTGCAATGCATAATGTTATTACTTATATATTGAATCATAATCAGTTGACTTCCATTAAAAGAAAAATGACATACCTGGTTAAATAAAACAAAAGTGACATAAGGGTTGTTCATTATTTGCAATTTAATATGTCCCTTCCTATCTATTTAATCAATTGACTTTCAATTAAAAATAAAAGATACGAATAATGATTTGTAATGCTAAATGGTATATCCTATATTCAATGGTATATCTTATATTGAATCAATGGTGTATCCAAGTTTTCAGATAGGCTTGATATCATACAAATAATATTATGAAATATTCTATATAATTATGGCATGTTATATTGAATCAATGGTGTATCCAAGTTTTCAGATAGACTTGATATCATACAAATAATATTATAAAATATTCTATATAATTATGGCATGTGCTGCATTTGTATTTGTTGGGAAATCTAATAAATGTTATATAAATATTTTATATATCTAATTATAGCATGGATTGTATTTATTAAG
>JASDQU010736473.1:422878-436355 GCA_032191745.1 Picea mariana
TCTAAAATTTTATGTTTGGTAGTTGTAATTCAAAATTTGTTTGTTGGGGATAAATTGTTAATGGAATATAATTTAAAAAAAAAATTAAATATTTTATATATCTAATTATAACATGGATTGTATTTATTAAGAAATTTAATAAATTATGCTTATATATATATAATTTAAAGAAAAAATATAAAATTGTTTATGTTCCAAAATTTTGTGTTTGGGTAGTTGTAATTCAAAATTTGTTTGTTGGGGATAAATTGTTAATGGAATATAATTTTAAAAAAAATTTAGGTCTATATGTGTTAAAAAATACACACTTATTTTATTTTTTCTTAAGCATCTTAAAAAAGATGATAAGGTAACTTTAAAAAACAAATTATTTCAATTTTTTTTAGATTATTATGTTCAACATTCTCATGGAGGTTTGTTCAAAATATTTATTTCATTAAAGTTATACTTATCTATTTTATTTATTTAGAGTTTTGTTGTCCAATGTAAAAGGAAGACAAAAAATGATATTGTGTAACATTTCAACTTTAAGAATTTGTATTAATGGAATATTGAAAAACTTAAAAATTCATTTTAAAACATTTTTTTAAATTGTTATGTGCAACATTCTCATGGAGCTTTGCTCAAAAATGTTATTGCATCGAAGTTATTTTTATCCATTCTATTAGGAGTTATAAATACAATATATGTTTGTTCATATTGTATTAATTTTACATTTATGATGATAGAAGTGATGATGGGCATGTGCATGAAGTTGATGGACAAAAAAGTGGCAATGTGGTGAGCATGAACGTGCTCATGAAGCAATGCATGCATAACACACACACATGTTCCTCATGTGATAGGCTCGAGAAACCCCGAACCACCACTCAAGATACCATATAGGATCCATGGAAGGAATGTGTGCATGATACTAGGAACATGTACACACTCTAAGAATGCACATGTGTCCACAACTGGGCTTCACATTTATGAAATCATTGAGCCAATTGAACACTTGGGTATTGTTGATGAAGTTTCCAAAGGATCCTAATGCCATATATTAGGGAATCCATGAATTTATTTTCATTTAATTTCTTGTTTTTTTCATTTCCTAAACTATATTAATTCCATGTTTTTTGTAATTTTCAAAGTTAATTTAAAAAATCGACCCAATTTGTGTAAATTTAATTATTAAATTGCAACACTCTCAATTAACATGGAACATGGAGACAACCAAAACCCGACACAACCACACGAAGGCACAACCCACAACCAACAAATGTAAATATGGAAATTGATCAATGGTTGATGTCTCTTAGACCAATTTTCCAACACTTAAGGAGTAACAAAGATCTCAACCAATTGTCATTGGCTACTTCCTTGAATGCCATTATATTGTCCATTACAAGTGCCTAAGGGAAATTAATCAATATTGTTGATTATAGGGCTAGGACTTTTTAGTATTATAAGACTAGCATGGATAAAAACCAAGTGAGAGACTTGAACATCACAAAACAAGAATTGATGTCACACTTCATTGATCCTAGAACTAGACTATAACCACTAGTTGCAAAGAGACTTATTTGTATTGATTGGTGCATCCATCAACAATTTAAGGATAATTGGATGGATAGGTGGTTTATGGTGTTTGACGAACCTTTCTGTAATAATAGGGAGACACCCCTATATTTTCTCAGAAAATTGTGGGAAGAGTTTATGTTGGGTCACCATGTCAATTGCTTTTACATTGGTGAACTCAAGGGGGTAGTTCCTGGGTCCACACACGATAGAGATAATGTTAGGTGTGACATAGTGCTAGGTCCTCATCCTCCTAGGTGAAGGCCTAACCCCCCTACTCAACATCCTCCCATCAGAAAAGGAATCATGTAGATACAATTATTGATATCAACCTCGACCCAGATCTTGTTGTAGCATGGGAGTTTTGTATAAGTATCTCGGAAAGAGGTGTCTACATGTGACATTGGTAGTGTGGTTGAACCTTCAATCCCTGCAGCAAAGTCCAGCCAGGAAGGGGTACATGGAAATAGTATGTGTTCATGTGAGCCTCATATATGCTCAAGTTGCGAGCATATTTGTTATGGTAAAATGGAGGCTAGTGGAAATATGAGTTTCATCGAGGAGGTTAGTATCTTGACCATATTTATGTTATTCATGATTATATATATATATATATATATATATATATATAATTTTTTCTTTCTTTCTTTATATTTATTTACTAATTAAAGCATTTCTTCTATCTGAATTTCAAATAATTGACTTTGTTTCTCATTAGCCAAGACTCGAATGTTCATATGATCAAATCGTAACACTGCTATTCAATCAAATCCCAAATCAAATCGAGAATTTTATTTGCAAATAGGTGACATACATGTATTTAACACATTGAAGATATCAATCAATATTATGGTGCCATGCCCCTCTTGTGGCCACAGGTCACGAAATAAAATCCGAGGATGGGAGAGCAACCTTAACAATATTGAATAACAATGGAGAATAAATTTATCCAAAACCCCAATGACATCATCTGTCAAATGATTCAAACTAGCAGTTTAAAATATATCATCCATGACAGAGGTGTCATGACTAGCATGCAACGAAATGACAGGGGTTCAAAACTTTATTGCAACAATGAGCGCTACCAAAGAAGAACCATTTAACCTTGCGAGGCCCAATGGATCACTTAAAAATAATTTCATACTCTAGTGCGACCTTCATCACAATTCAATTGTAATATGTAGAGGCAACATTGTCCCTTTTCTTTTCTTTGTTTTCGGCTTTCAAAATGTGACCCAAAAAATGACCATAGTCAATTCGACAAGGTTTTTACAAGATCATGGTTTCCATAAGTAATGGAATAACAAACAATAAAATGTCAGTATGAAAAGGGCTTTGAGCCAAATACTTTTTCTTCATACTTGGATCGATTGCAACGTTCATGTGGGTAAAAACCACATAAACAATCAGTTATTTTCAACAAGGGTATGCATAGGGTCATGGGATACTTTTATTTCAAGAAATAAACAACGCAGAGTTTGCATGCAACCTCTTTGCATACAACACTAAAATACCAAAGACCCATAAGCGACAGACTTTGCCTTTTTTTAATGCACTATAGATAGTCACAGACCAATCGACCAACATGGTAAATGGGAAACCAACAACCATAACTATGGGAATCATTGAGTAAAACCATCAACCATACCATTCAATATTTTATGCATGCATATTTTCTAAAACCAGGAAGTTAACAACTTCATTTTCCTTTAAACCAGAGCATGAAAGTATTGAATGTCAAGCACAACATGTAGTTACATATCGAGGCATAAACTATTATGAAAAACCACATTAGATGACATGGAATCAAAACCCTAGTATTTAGTGTTGTGCAGGTTAAATGGCACTTTCGAGTAGTTTATGTAGTTACCAGAGCTTAAAATTATTCCAACCACTAATGAATGAACAACATGTCAAAACCCAAGGTGGTAACAACAAGATGGTTCATTAACTGTTGGTCACATCGTGTTGGGGTAATGACCATTATTAATCACTTGCTAAACCCAAGGCAAGCCACGCCAAAACCTCAAGAAACCAACATGTGTCAAGTAAGAACCAACTCATACAGGATCACTACCAACACAACCACTTGCCACATCCAACACCGACCACAATATAACAATGTCCAACAAATGGTATAAACATAATGTGGGTAGCATGCATACATGGTATCCCACATGCATTCAAAACTTCAATATCACATAATATATTAACTCCCAATACTTTATAACCATAAATAAGATCGTCGACCATGCATTGTTTATAAGATATATATGTTGGATCATACCCATATGACATGTAATATATGTTGATGTGTGGATAATATCCCATATGCATTAAAAATTTCAAAAAATTTCCCATATACAAACCTTCAAGTTATCACAATCATAACAACAAATTCGACACTACCATGTCCTTGTAACTTGTATAATATGTATGAGACCATATATATATAAGCAATGCATTATATATGTACATGACACCTCTTTTATTTCTTTTGACAAGTCACATTCATATGTCTAAAACTCATCACACATACATGGAAACAACTAGCAAGTGAATACCATGTCGACACATTCATCAAAATGAGAACCATTTTACCATTTGAAACAACATCCATGAACCTTTTCTTTTGAAGATGTTTTTTCCCTACATTTGTACTCATAATTGAAAATCAATGCCCAAAGAGGAGTTTTAATTGCCATTTGAAACCACAACTATTGCCACTCATTAGTGCTCGGAATTAAAACCAAGATTATATGGTGCAGACGTCACCCCTGGGCACACGTCCACAACCCACCAGGACCTTCCTTCACTCAGGCCCGAAGAGTTAAAGTACTCTTCAACGCCCTATCGGGAGTTTTCGATACCCACAGAACTCTATTCCCTACGATCTCCCCTTCAACTTATCGAGAAATCAGGTTTCGCGTTATCGCGAAACCTGTGGGCACATTCCTTGTGCTATCCAAATCCCCGAAAACCGATGGGTTTGAATGTCAACACTCTTGGTTCCTGTCGGGGATTTTCCCTATCGAGAAGTCGGCATACGTGATTCCGCAGTTCACTTGCACCACAAATCCCCGAACCCCGAACTCCGATGCGCACGTGCACTATTTCCTTGCCACGTCGCCTTCTCTTTCCGCTCTATCGGGAATCGCGTGATCGTGATTTCACCAGTCGCAATTTCATTGCATCGGAAAATCCCAAATGCCGAACCCCAATTCCTCCGGATTGTAGACACATGTCCAGTTCGGGATCCACGATTCTGATCTCTTCGGGAAATCACAAATCATGATTTCAATAGGCAACAAACTCCGACCTCCTCAAACCCTGACGAGCCAACCCTCGATGATTCTTGACTCCTCCTCTACGAGCTTGTGTTTAACTTGCGTGCATCTACTCCGAGATCTGGCGGCTATCGGAACTTTGCAAATCTCCCTCTTGAATCCTGGCCGTCGATTTCTCCTCCGCAAGGATTTCTCCCGATCTAAATCTCCGTCCAGTTCGAACCTTCTTCTGGGTCTGTCTCCACAGTATTTTCGAAGGAACTAACCCTCCTGAGCTTGTCAATTCTTACTCCCTCAGAGACTCTGCACACACCTCTCGTGCTCGACCGTCAACAACTCTCAAAGTGTTGAGTCCTTCAGACTCTGTGCACTCCTGGAAACAGCAGTCTATGCCTTCCTTTGCTCAAACTAGCTCTTGAGACTTCATGTTCAGCCTGCACTTATCCTGCACGACTCTACCAATCCACACCAACTTCTGGGCGAATAGGAATAAGGGTTTAACCATCGAGCCTCATCAACGCACTCTATACGGATGAATTCAACTGCACTCTATGCAGGAATCTCTCGGCTCAGACAGAGAAACAATTGAAACTCATTCTCTTCCCTCTCAGACTTCTGTTAAAAACTATGAAATCACATGCACAGCCTATTCAAAGCAATTGCATGACAGAGAGCAAACGTTCATGAACATATGAAAAACATACACAGAGAAAACAACACCAGCCATGAGATTGAATCAAAGACTCTCTTCTATTAATTCAAAAACATCTGTACATGGGTGTTCTTCACAAATTCTCTGCTTGTTCTCTCTTTCTCTCCTGAATGAATGATTCTGAATTATAATAATAATCTTACAATGTACAAAGGAGGGTGTCTATATCCGTTTTCCCTCTCAGACTCTAAAACTGTCTAATCTAGACTTAAACATCTATCTACCTGCATTAAATCTAATAAATGCCTCCTATCTAATTCAGACAAGAGCGTAAGGCTCGAGGTCTGCTACAATACAGTAGGCGCTCCTTCATAAATGTTTCATTGAAGGATATGGCGCTTCATCTTTAATGAAATCTCAAAAAGTTTCGGCTGGGCTTGTCTAGCTGTTCGTTATCTTCTATGCCGGCTCGCTTGTCTTAGGTAATGCTCCTTTGTGATTCGGCGATGCTCCTGCATCATTATACCAAAATAATGAGCATGCAGGTGATCCATAAGCATCAAAGACAACCATAAACAACATAAAATTAAGTGACTTCTCCTTCAAAGGGGCTCTTTTAGGTTATTTATTTGAATGACATTATAGGGGTTCCCACTAATATATATGTATATAATTAAAAAAAAAAAAATGTGTATGCCTTGCAATTCTTTGCAAGAAGGTGACTCTTTGACGATTTTTAGAGTCAACATTGGCGAATCCACAAGGAAGGCAGTGTAGTATTCACTTGAACTCAGGTTTTTGGTTTCTTAGATACAATTTTTTTTGTATTATGTACTCAAAAGTTTTCTTTTTACTCTGGTATGATTTTTCAAATAGGGGTGGCAGAAGGCAAAAAGGGAAAATATGAAAGAGGGGAAAACTATAGCACTGAATATTAAGCAAAGTGGTCATAGATGCAGCACGATACAAGGTTGCAGGCTGCAAGTGATTTTCTTTCTTTCTATTGTAGATACTTATCAGTACTTAAGCATACTTTTGCAAAACAAGGCAAATTTGTGGTTGTACATGACTTATCCAAATCAGGATGAAACAAAAAATTCAACAAAATTGTGGGTAAAGAAACAAAGAAATAAAGCTACAATCAAGTTCAAAATAAAGTTGCAATCAAAACTCAATAAAAACTGGAAATTGAAGAAACAATAACGATGAAAATAAAATGAAGAAAAATAAAACAATTGTAAAACTTAAATTGATATTTACATGAAACATTGATTCAGAAAATTAAATAATCAACCAAGCTCAACATAATGTTTCAAATGGGAGACATTAGTTGTGAAATAGAATAACTGCTCTTCGAAGAATTTTAGCATGTAGGTATTATTTCCAACTACCAGAGCGATCTTGTATGGACCTAGCCAGATATTTTGGAATTTATAATGGTTTCCTTTATATACATGTGCACAGTCCCAAAGAAGTAATTTGTCATTGACCTTAAACTTGATAGATTTGGCATGCTTATCAAAGTAGTTCTTGACTGTCTACTGCCTTTTCTTCAAATTTTCCAATGTATGGTTTCTTTGTTCTTTTGAAGCAAGAAGACCATTCATCCTCTGGGAAATATCAGTGGAATTTAACTCTTCATCCTACATTGTTAAACGAAGGGAAGTAAGTTGAAGTTCAACATGCATTACAACTTCTTGACCATATAAGAGTGAGAAAGAGGTATGGCCAATGTTTTTTTTGGTGGTTGTGCAATCATCCCATAGTGCATATGTGATAAGAGTATGCCATTGACGGGGTTTATCATCAATAATCCTTTTCAGGATGTTGACCAGAATTTATTTTGTTTGAATCGACCTCACCATTTCCTTGAGGGTAATAGGTGGATGAAGTGAAGTGATTGACTCCAAATTTACTCTGAAATTGAGAAAACGTTGAAGAAATAAATGATGGGCTATTATCTGAGATTATTTCGAGTGGAAGGCCAAAGTGTCTGAAGATATTAGATTCTAAGAAGTTGATAACATGTTGATCATGTGCATTTTTAAGAGGGACAACTTCATTCCACTTGGTAAAGTAATATGTTGTCGTTAAGATACATACATTTCCTACAAAATATGGAGGGTTGATAGGGCTGATAAATTCTAATCCCCATTTAGAAAATGAAAAATAAGGTAAGACTCACTATAAAGGCATAGCTTAAAATTGTTCCCTGCCAGAATTTTTTTTACATTTTTCTCAAGCCTGAATGAACTTGAAAGAATCTAGAAACATCAAAGGCCAAAAATAACCATCCTTGATTATCTTGAACACAGTAGCCTTTGCTGCAATGGGCACCAATATGGAGGTTATAATCTGTCGATTCTTGAAACTCATTTAAAAAATTTTGGGCTACTTTATCATCAACACATCTTAATAGTATCCCATCAACAGATCTACAAAAAAGGATGTTTCCTAGGATGAGGTACTTCGGGGATATCCAACAAATCCTTCTACGATAATGTAAATCTAAATGACTTGGGAAATTATGATAACAAAGATAAAAGATGATATCCTTGTACCAAGGATGATCAACCAAATTAATATCAATAGTTTTCAAGTAAAATAATGATGACAAAGCATTCTCAACATCTTCAAGAGAATCACTTGGTTTAGGGTGTTGAGCCAAGTGAATATCTAGATCACACCCCTTAATATTTTTGGATGTGCTAATCATTAAATCATGTTCCTGAATCTTGGGAATCCAATGAGGAAGTTTTCCTGAAAGATGAGTTTGTGTAAGAAAAAGCTTGACTCCGTGAAGAGGGGCTCTTACCTTCATTTTCTAGCCCAAAATGAAATGATTGAATTTTCCTATAGATTTTTCTCATATAGTCTATAGGATTTTCTTGATTTTGGTCATCAATTTGCAGAAGAATGGCAGAAATTGCGTCTTCTTTGGCATTCATATAAATAATGAAGTCTTTATTGAAATTAGACTTGGCTAAAACTAGTGTAGAGATGATTCCTTTCTTGATTCCTATAAAATAATTTTCTACCTCATTAGTCCAAGAGAAGGTTATATCGTCCTTCAGAAATTTATGAATGGGTTTAACTATCACAATGAAGTTAGGGACAAACCTCAACACAAAGTTAATGGTGCCCATGAAAGCTTCAACACTTTGCTTAGAGGTAGGAGCACAGAGGTTCATAATCGCGACAACTCTCTTAGGGTTAATGATAATACCACAGTTAGAAAAAATATGACCAAGGAGTTTTCCTTGAGTAACTCCGAAGATAGAATTAGAAAGTTTCAATGACATACCAAATTTTCAACAACGTAGGAAGACTTTCCTAAGATGACCAAAATGATTTGACTAGTTTTTAGAATAAATAATTAAGTCATCAAGATAAACCTAAATTATTTTACCAATTAGATCATCAAAAGCTATCCGTATATCTATTTGGAATGTGGCACCTGTGTTAGACAAGACAAAAGGCATGTGTTCATAGGAAAATGTGCCCCATTTGGTGGTGAATATGGTTTTATATTTATCAACCCTCTTGACTCTAATTTGATTATACCCATAAAAATCGTCAAGTAGGGACATTATTTGAGACCTCGCTACCTATTGCAGGATCATCTCCATGTTAGGAAGTGCAAAGTTATCTTTAACACTAGATCTATTTAAAGAAGGAAAGTCAATACATAAGCTGATCTGACCAAATTTCTTCTGCATGGGAACCATATTTGAGACCCATTCAAAATAATTTACTAGGAAGATAATTTGAGCTTTTAGTAATTTTTCGACTTCCTTTCTGATGGTAGCTTCAAGGGAATGGTTTATAGGAATTTTTCTCTGCCTTACTAGTTTCACCCCTTCCTTGATAATAATGGTGTGTTGGATGATRTTGGGATCAAAAGCACGAAGATACTCATAGAACCAAGCAAATACGTCCTTGAATTCACAGAATAAATCCATGAATTTTCCTTTTTATTCTTGTGAACACTRAGATCCTATTTTAAGAATCTTGGGATCATATGAGGTTCCAATGTTCATGAAGATAATGTCTCCAAATTTATTTTTTGACTCCTCTTCTACAAAATTTTCTTTTTTTCCAACATCACTCATTGAAAATGAACTATCAAGAGGAGTCAATCCCTTCAGAAACTTATCATCTTCCATAGAAATAACTTCCTTGGGATTAATAGGTTCATTCTATAAGAAATCACATATACTCTCATTATTTTGGAAAACCTACCATGACTCAACATTGTCAGGTATATGTGGACAATATAGAGACATAAAAATGCAATCAGGTTGTTGTGGTAACAATTGTCGATTAGGAGAAGAAACAAAAAATGCCAACCTGTCAGCCATTGTATTGATCTCTCTTTTTATGTGACTGATGTTGAAAGATAACATATTTTGAATCAAGGCCCAACGACCTTAGTGTACCTTTTCATTAGCTTGTTGTTGGGATTATAAATTTTTCTAACAATATTAACAATAAGCTCAGAATCACCAAATACAGTAAGATGACCATAACCCAGATTATAATAATTTTCGATACCTAAGAGAAAGGCTTCAAACTCAACAACATTATTTGTGCAAGCAAATTCTAACATGAAGGAGAAGGTGTGAATTTTTCCTACAGGTCAGTAAAGGATAATAATAGCTCCATTTCCCTCAGTGGAGCATGCACGGTCATAGTGCATATGCCACATTCCATCATCATAGTCAGGTTGTTCACATGTCATGCCATCTTCTTCCATGAAAATACAGTAGGCACCCAGGCTCTCCTCAACATAATTGACATTTAGCTGAGTAACTTTCTCAATGTAAGGTGAAATACGATCTTCTCTGAGAAAAATAATGTTTTTTCCATTCTTAGGGATAGATAAATGCAGCCCATCTAAAGATAAGTAGCCACTTGTTAGGTCTATCCAATCCCTCCCCAAAATAATTGAGTAGTTGTTGACATGCATATCGATAAATTAAATGTTAAGGGTGGTACATATCTCTGGATGTGCGCAAAGTACTAAAGTTACATCTTTGATCTCATCAATCATGAATTGTTATTGATTATTATAGGAAAACATACTTCTTGCATTTTATTTTGTATAGGAGATGCCTAAATCTTCCATAATGATATTTGACATAACACTTGGTCCTAAGCCACCATCAATGAGGAAACAATGGGAATTTTTTTCTAAAATATTTACAGAAATGTAGAAAGGGGGGTAATTTACAGATCTCCTAAAGTTGTTTATACCTATCATATTTACATAAGACTCTTATTCATTGTAATCTTTTGTCAGATTGGCTATGTTGGAATGTTTACCTTCCATAAAATGTCTAATATGTTGTTATTCTAGAACAATCACTATATCCAAAAGAGTAGCCCCATCTTTTATGTTATCCAACTGATTTAAAATGTTATATTTTGAAGGAGCAGTGAATTGATGATCGGTAGAATGGTGAGAAACTCTGTTACACATTATTTTCATCACCCCTATGACCATTAATGATGTAAACATATCCTTTGTCTTGAGAAGGAACAATGGCCTGAATCCCTAAGGAAGAATGAAGATACATTTTCCGAGAGAGATGAAATTATACTTTTCCTTTGTCAAAAACCTTATAAAAAGGGATCGTCGCACCTTGCTTATTGTTAAGGGTGTGACGATCTNTTTCATCACCCCTATGACCATTAATTATGTAAACATATCCTTTGTCTTGAGAAGGAACAATGGCCTGAATCCCTAAGGAAGAATGAAGATACATTTTCCGAGAGAGATGAAATTATACTTTTCCTTTGTCAAAAACCTTATAAAAAGGGATCGTCTCACCTTGCTTATTGTTAAGGGTGCGACGATCTAGGATCATCGCAGGTTGCACCATAGTGGCCTGCGATGTCGTTGCATTTTTATTAGTGTTAAGGGTGCGATGATTTTTGTACGAAGGAAAAAGAGGAATTTCTCGAAAGTTCTAGAATAGAAGCTTCGAGGGTGAGGTGGGCTCCAATTGGTTTGGATCTAAGTCACATCCCTGATCTCATGGGATCATCATAACCTCCTCACCCTATACTTTTCATATTATAAAAGGAGAGGAGTTCTCATTGGGAAAGTTAGTTTGATTGAGTTGGAAAGTTCTTGAGTTTTGTAGCTTGGAGTTTTTGGAGCTTGTATGTTGTCTTTGAGCTTTGTCAAGATAGATTGTTGATCTCAGAATCCATGGAATAGAAGTATGTGGGAAGCAAGTAACTATTGGAAGGAACCTGAAAACATCAAGGAATCTGGTTGTGTCTTTCTTCCACATTCTTTAATACAGTAATATATTTCTTTCCCATAAAATTGGTCTTATTTTATTGTATGACTCCTTGATCACATACATAGGTTTTATTGAGCATACGTTGTTGCTTTCACTTCATTGGCTTGTGTCTTTTTACAGGTTCAACATCCCATAAGCCTTGGAATGAAGCAAGGATGACACTAGCGAGGAAAAATGACATTTAAAAGGTATTCCATTTATCTCTTATTAGTTAGTATGCTTGATAGTTAAAACTTAGGGAAAATTTTATATTTTGTCTTGTTTTGTTCTAGTTTCGTGGTGAAACTAGGGAGATTTGTTTGTGTTCACACTTACCGATTTGTCCGATAAAAAAATTGGCAACCATACTGGAGAATGGATTGTTTTTCTACTAGTCTTTCTTTCTTTCTTTGATTGCCTGGGTTCTGTTTTCCGAGTCACTGGAAGATCTAGATTGACTCTGTGACTGTTTAATTTCACTCGAAAACCTTCATGATTTTTATTTTTTCCATTTTTTCTTTTTTGATCATGGCACCCTACTTTGAGAGACAGTGTGACCCTATAGGATTGTCACACTCTTCCTTGAGAAACAGTGCGACATTGTCGCACTGTGTCCTTATTTTACCCACGATGATATAGGATCATCGCACTGTGTTAGTCTGTAGCCCGCGACGATTGTGTGAAAAAATAATTTTTGTTGGTTTTTCCTTGCCCAGATCTCAGATATGGTTTTGGGGTGAATTTTTGGGTCTCGTTACAGTCTTCTTGACAACATTGATTCTTCTTTTAGCTATCTTTGAAAAAAAACTTTTTTTTCTTGCTTTACATTATATTGGGGGCATCCTTGCATTTGAAGTAGTGAAATTGCATGGTTTTTTGTATCTTTTGGTCTTAAATTCTGGAATTTTTTGTATTGGTGTACAGTGTCTTTAGATCATTTCTTGAATATATTGATATTTATGAGAATAAAATCTTGGGACATTGTGCATCTGGGAATGATAAACGTTTTCTCCTTCTCGTAATATAGCTTTCATTGGAGTGAAATATTTGCATTCTCATTTCTTTGCATTTTTTAGAGTCGGTCAAAACATCATTTAGTCCATGCCATTTTTCCTCTTGAGTAAACAACAACCTTGAAATATAGAGCTTATAAAAATTGATTAGACATTTTTATATTTTCTGGTAGAAAATCTACATTAGATTAGTTGTAGGGATTTGGAATAGGTTTGAAAGATAACTTTCCAAAGCTGCAAACAAACATAGTATATTGTGATAGGGAGAGTTCAAATCCACTTGCTACATTTTTTCTTGGGAATCCCTTCTAACAAAAGGGTCAATAATGAGGTCGCATTACGACTGGTAGAGTTACTCACCCTGCTTTATCGGTCTTAGTGTAGAGATTGCACATATTATTGGGGGTCACTTGAGAAGAAAATCCCGTGGAGACCTTATCGAGTTGATTTTGGGCTAGATAACCTGCCTTTGCACATGGATCAGATTGTCTATTGTTTCCCTAGGTATCATTGTCGTAATTGGTAACCTTAGTAGCCTATCTCTTTAGGTTCTTTACACGAGGCAACTGTGGAGGGGAAAGTCTTCATGGTACTTGGAATCGACGTTGGACAAACTCACTTGGGCTCCTTGGAGGGTATACCCACATTTATGTGTGGGAGCTTGCACCAAGG
>JASDQU010736473.1:436375-462777 GCA_032191745.1 Picea mariana
TCCCTAGGTATCATTGTCGTAATTGGTAACCTTAGTAGCCTATCTCTTTAGGTTCTTTACACGAGGCAACTGTGGAGGGGAAAGTCTTCATGGTACTTGGAATCGACGTTGGACAAACTCACTTGGGCTCCTTGGAGGGTATACCCACATTTATGTGTGGGAGCTTGCACCAAGGCGTAAGTCCATTAAGAAGGTTGTCAACGTAACTTTTCCACCCACTCTATCTCAACCCCTTATTACAGTGTGCCCACGATGTTGGATTTCATCACCAACTAGTGCGTCCATTGTGAGAAGGTTTTGTTTGTTTGATTGCTTCCTAGATTTTTAACGTGTATTGTTTATTTTCCCTGGAGGACTCTAGATTGGATATTTTTTTAAATGTCATCAGTTCCCGAAATGACCAATGAAGGAACCCCTGATCCATGTGAACCTTTTGTTTTTCCTTCTTATGGAAACATTGGTCCTCCTCACATCGCTACTTTGCGTCTTCCAGGCCTCACGATTGTATTATCAGTGTGGTTGTTTTCCACTCAGGTAATCCCAAATGCAGTCAATGTTTCGGTTGTAAGCACTTCCCCCCAAGAAAATCAAACTCATGTTGATCCTTCACCTCCTTCATCGGTAAAATCTTCTTCGCCTTCTTCACTAGCAATGTCTTCTTCCATTTCATCTTCTTCACCAAGTGAAAGATCTAAAGCTAGTAAATCGGTGGATAAGAAGAAGAAGAAAAGGAAGATTAAGAAGAAGAATAATAAGCAATGATCCACACCTCCAACCACTACTAGACATGTTGGAAGACAACCAACTATTTATAATCATGTTGGGAGTGTTGATCGTGTCAAGGTCACCCAAACAACCTGTAAGCCCAAGTACCATTGTAGGATTTGTAAGGGTAGCAATCTTCTTAAGGATTTCCCTCGTCTATCCAAGATTATAGAAGCATGGTCTAGACGCCCTCTCCATGCCATGTCGTCAACCTCTAAACAACATGTTGTTGACCTCCCGTCAACTAGTTAGGATACCATTGGGAAGAAGAAAAGTAGAGTCAAGTTCCCATGTATGTTATGCAGAGGGAGTCATCAAACTCACCTTTTCCCTCATATAGACGAAGCCTTGAAATTACTAGAAGACATGACAGTTTCCCAGCCTCAACTTCCAACTGCTTATCGCAATATTACTCTCGACCCACTTATAGTTGATGGAATAATCAATTCAATCCCTTCATCCATTAGTTCAATTGATTAGGTAGTCAATCTGGTCACATCCTTAATTGAACCAGTTGACCAAGTGGTTGATCTGATCCCATCCTCGGTCGATCCTACTCTCCCGTTAGAGAGTGAAACCCAAGCAGTCGATCTGTTTCCATCTATTGACCCCATTCTCCCTTTGGAAAATGCAACTCAAGTGGTTGATATGATATCGTCATCGGTCGATCCTACTCTCCTGCTAGAGAGTAAAACCGATACTTCCCATGTTTTTCTCATTGATACAAAATCTATCGTGCTATGGGGTATTCCTCCTTCTTCGGTGGAACCCCCTCCAAGTAATGCAACCATCCTTTTTGATTGGGGTGTGCTAACTAGACTCGTCTTCCCTCTCACATTCCTTTCAATATTATAGTCAGGTTTGTGGTCGGGACGTTCTTCAGACGTTGATAGATGAAGGCTCGTCTATCAGTATTTTGTCCTCTATTTCTTGGAAAGCTTTGGGTTCACCTCAACTTGTGTCGGTTACCCAGAATATTTTATCTTTTAATAGAAGAACCAATCCCCCTTTAGGAGTCCTTCCTTAGTTTCCCCTAACTTTGGGAGGGGAAACTATCTTTATTGATGTTATGGTAGTCCAAGACCCCTTGGATCTTGATTTACTCCTTGGACGAGATTTTGTCTATGCCATGAAAGATATTGTGTCCCCTCTTTTTCATGTGATATATTTCTCTCACGATGGAAGAATTGTAACTATTGATCAACTTTCATATGTTCGTCCTCACTGGATTACCTCCCTAAATGGTTCTTATATGCAAAAGGTGTCGCCCCCACCACAGGTCAATTATGTGACAATATCTCCCATGCCAAAGGCTGTCGATGGATATGAGCCTCTTGTTGTAAGCTCAGTCTATTATGACTTAGATACGGTAGTTGACATGGTGATCTCTTCGATAGGGCTTTTAGAGCCTGATCTCCTTACCCCTATCGTGAACCTCAACATGTGTTCCTTCGAGAGTGTGTTTCTTCCATCAAATGAAGATATCTTGGAATCCATGATTGAGTTTTGTCCCTTGACATGGTATCCTTCCGGAGCATTATTCTCTTGGAATCCATGATCAAGAAGAGAGCCTTGAGCAAGGTTTTCAGATTTCAAGCTCGTTAAAAAATGAAACCAGTTGCGAGGATAGTTTTTGCATCTCTGTGGCAACCTCATTAAAAAATGAAACAAAGGTTACAAGCATAGTTCATGTTTCTATGTCAAGCTCGTTAAAAAATGAAACAATGGTCTAGGGATTGAACCTGGATTCTCGAGCACAATTTTTTCTTCTCTGTGGAAAGATCGTTAAAAAATGAAATAGATTTCTCCCCTCTTCGATTGAGTCGAGTACTTTGTTACGTATAGTATTTGAATCTTCTTTTCATTATCCTTTGATGTTGGACGCACCGAAGCTTGGGGGGAATTCTCTTACCCTTTGGAATTCATGCTGAAGTTAAGTCGCTAGCTTCTTAAGATGGGCGCTAAGTACCAACCATCCCTGGTTTATGTGTTGGGAAGTCACAAGCATAGTTTTCTCTAGCTCAATATTGTTTAAAAATGAAACCACCTAACTCAAGCATAGTTTCCTCTAGTTCAAGCTTGTGTAAAATTGAAACCAGGTCCAAGCATAGTTTTGTTTAGTTTTAATCTTATGAAAAAATAAAATCTATCCCAAGCATAGTTATTTTTTATAAGCTTGTGTAAAAATGAAAACAATCTTGAGCTTAGTATTTGTTCTTTCTCATGCTCGTAAACACCTAAGAATGTAACCGAGTAAACGTTTATCACTTTTTCGTACTCGTAAAGGTTATACGAAAAAGGAACCCCCTAGAGTTCCCTTTAAGCTCTTTTCAGACTCTCTAAACATGAAAAGATTGTCGAGCGATAATTTTATTTTCATGCTCGTTAAAGTATTTGAAGAAAGCGTCTGTTGAGTGGTATATTATATTTTTTTCGGTGTCATCAGACTACTTTACGAAAAATGACCTTTCTGGAGTTTTCTTTAAGTTTTTTTCAGACTCTCTAAAAATGAAAAACCAATGAGTTTACTTTCTTTGGACTCATAAAACAAACATCAAAAGGCCCATATGGGACCGAACCACTCCTTCCTAGGGTTCGTTAAAAATACTCAAGGGAATCATCCAAATGATGAGCTTACATTACAATCATATGTTATCCTCCTCAAGCTTGCGTAAAAATAAGAAGTTACTTTCCATAAATGGTGGGGGAAAAATTGGGAAAGAAATATATCTAAACCTCTATCCTATGGAAGATTCATTTTTGAACATGACACCCTTTCACTCTCTTTGTGTCTAGGTTGGAAAATCCGCTTGTATCTTGATCATACTCCTTTATAAGATTACCCTTTGGTCTGTGATCCCTATTGTTGAGCCAGTATTTCCAATACAGTTTGTGTGTCGTCAATATGTTTAAAAGAGAAGTTCAACCCAGAAATCCTTTTATTGTGTCGGCCATTTCTGCAGTCCTTAAGCCTTCTATTGTCTCGACCATCCCTAAGTCAATCCTGAATCACTTGTTACTCTAATATACTTCAAATCTTGTTACCAGTTTCTTGTCATTGATGGGGGATACATTAAGGCCCTCATGTGACGAGTCTTTTCCTGTCGACTTCAACTCATTATCTAGGAATTATAATTAGAAACTAATTGGTACCTTGAAACTTGCATGCCTCAATGGCAAGTTTCCTCACTTTTGACTGTGGGTTTTCATTATTGATCCCTGATCGGGAGATTTTTCCGAGTTTTCAACTTCATATCATGAATTCACATTCGTTGGATTGTACTAGAGTACCTTGGGAGTCATTGACATTAATGGTGATTTTCCTTGCACTTGTTAATAGTATACACTAATCATCGGTAATCAAGTGGTTTCTACCATGTTCGACTTCATCACATGTATTCGTATGGTTATATTTGTACTATAGAGTGGTGGAGATGAAGACCATGGATATTTTCTGATATATTCAGGTTACATTGGAGTATATTCAGATTGTATTGGCATGGATCCACAGTGTATGTTTGGTATCCATGACCTGTCTTACTTGACATGGATCTTTTCATGTCGACATTTATGCTTTGAGTCATTTGTATTATGAGTATGGGAATGCCTACCTCAGTGATGATATATTATTGTATTGTATTTCCTCGTTTGTTGGCATGTTTCCGACCAACATCATCCTTGTTCCCTACACACACTCGACAAAGTGTTTCCGCTATCACTTTGTTCTAAATTCATACTTTGGGGGGCTCTTTGTTACACATTATTTTCATCACACCTATGACTATTAATGATATAAACCTATCCTTTGTATTGAGAAGGATCAATGGCCTGAATTCCTGAAGAAGAACGAAGATACATTTTCCCAGAGAGATGAAATTATACTTTTCCTTTGTCAAAAACCTTATAAAAAGGGATTTTCACACCTTTCTTAGTTTTAATGGTGTGACAATCTAGTATCATCACAGGTTGCACCACAGTGGCCTGTGATGTCATTGCAGTTTCCTCAGTGTTAAGGGTGTGATGATTTTCGTACGAAGGAAAAAGTGGAATTTCTCGAAAGTTCTAGAATAGAAGCTTTGAGGGTGAGGTGGCCTCCGATCGGTTTGGATATGAGTTGCATCTCTGATCTCATGGGATCATACTATCATCCTCACCCTATCCTTTTTGACTTATAAAAGGAGAGGAGTTCTTGTTGGGAAGGTTAGCTTGATTGAGTTGGAAAGTTCTTGAGTTTTGTAGCTTGGAGTTTTTGTAGCTTGTATGTTGGCTTTGAGATTTTCTTTGTCAAGATAGATTGTTGATCTGAGAATCCATGGAATAGAAGTATGTGGGAAGCAAGGAACTTTTGGAAGGAACCTGACAACATCAAGGAATTTGGTTGTATCTTTCTTCCACATTATTTAATACAATAATATATTTCTTTCCCATAAAATTGGTCTTATTTTTTTGTATTACTCCTTGATCACATACATAGGTTTTGTTGAGTATACATTATTTCTTTCACTTCATTGGATTGTGTCTTTTTACAGGTTGAACATCCCATAAGCCTTGGAACAGAGCGAGGATGACACTAGCGAGGACAAATGACATTTTAAAGGTATGTCATTTAGACATTGTTAGTTTGTATGCTTGATAGTTAAAACTTAGGGAAAGTTTAATATTTTGTCTTGTTTTGTTCTAGTTTCTTGGTGAAACTAGGGAGATCTTTTTGTGTCTGAAATTACCGATTTGTCCGATAACAAACTTGTGAGCCTATATTTTTAGAGGATACGCTAGGGGAAAAAATAGTGTTGGGAGAATAAACTTTTCCCTTATTGGCATATGATTTGTTTCTGGTATTAAATATCATAAGATCATCCTATGGGTCCGTATCTAAGAAAACAATGGTAATATCTTGTTTTTTTCCAAATATTTGATCCCTTGCATTTTTATTGACTCCACAAGTGATCTCATCGTGATGTTCTTTGCAAACGTTACACCACTCTATGGGAAATATGGCCTTGGGTTGAAAATCATTGCTCACAAAATGTTTTGTAGAAACCTAGGTGGAAGTCTTGATGGTAGACGTAGAAGTAATTCCCTTCCTTTCAAAAGAAATCATGCAATTACTAACATCTTGCATAAGCTGCAAAATTTTAGAAATATCATTTTGCTTGGCATAGTCTTCCTCAGGAATACTAGTTCTTTCTAGCTGCTCTTCGTACTCCAAAAAAGTCTGGAGGGAAAATATAATATTTTCTATGTCTTTCTGTTCTAATCTGTGATGATAACAAGAGGGAAATGTGTTGTAGTTATGCATGAATGTAGCTTGTTTTTGAGGTCTTATCAATTCAGAAATTTGATTATATATCTTGGTGAAGTGAAGATTGAAAGCCTTAATGGTTTAACCTTTTCATAGGTAATGTTATTGTACTCCTTCAATCGATTGGCTGGACTCTTGGGTTGTCCAAAAGTGGACTTGAACCAATAGAACAAATCCTCGTAGGTGGAGAAAATTTCTGGAGGAAAATAAAAGAAGTCAGTTACAAATTTTCATTCCAGAGAATTCACAAATAAACATATACATGTATCATTTTCATTCACACCAATGTTATGATAGGAATTCAAAAAATCAATCAAATTTTCTTCTTTAGAGATAGTTTTGTTTCCTGATAACTTAGGAAAATGATCTTTGAACTTCGGCAAAAGATTGGCCACGGGTGCAACATTTAAGGGAGAAGAAACATGCCACAGAGTGGTAGCAACATATTCATCATATTGAAATAAGCCATATTTCTTAATGACGTCGGTTTGATTTGTGGTAGATTGGATAGGAAAAAAATGGATATAGATACTCCTGATTGAAGTAGAGGCAAAAGGTTGTGAAGAAGATGAGCTACTAGTTCCACCTAGAAAACCACTACTTCCTATTCCACTACTAGTGCTAGACATTTTTAATATGTAAGGAAGCATAGAGGATGAGGAACTAGCTGAATCAAAAAAATACCAATGAATCTTAGGTTTCTTTCCTTTGATAAAAACTTTTCTTCTTCCTACTTCAGGAATGAGAGGAAAGTCAGGATATTGACCTTGTATTCATTGAGATATAAAGGAGGAAGAGGAAATACAATGTGCTAATGTAAGGGTTCATTAAGGGATTGTCTCCTTTGGTCATCAAAATCTTGTTGAAGATGAACTTCAACAACAATAAGTTCCTAGTATCGGTGTAACTCATCCCTAGTGTGTGAATGCCCGAGGATTTCTTGAAATCAAGTAAATGAGACATTGTTCTAGTTGATAGGGTCTTCAGGAATGTTAGGATGATTAGGGGTATGCATGGTCATGATAGGATATTAGTGTAGAGGATGGTTTCTAATCATCCTCTGAAGGGAATCCCAATGTTCCCTAATTCGAGCCTCTTCAGAAACAATTTCCCAAGAATGATTCAATTCAACATGACTATTGGCAGTCTCAAGAATGATATTGTACAAGGTAAGGTTAATCTGGGTTTGATCCTATAGACCATTACCTAGGTTGGGTTGTCCTTGAGTTGGCACAATCATGATTCAATAGAAGAATCTAAACAAGAATATACAAGCTATAAATAGACAACAAACATAAATCAAAGCAACAAATATAAACAATAAATTTACAAGTGTACAAAAAAGACAAACCATGGAAATGAAAAGGGAGTCTTTCATCCCCAGTATGGTCACCAAAGAAAATGTTGAGTAAAAGAGATGGAAGCTCTCCTCACAACATTTTTTTGAATCTTTCCTGGCTAAGACAAGATAGGTGGGATTATCACCCTAATTTATAGCCTTATTGCAAGTTCAATTAACATTCAAGATATTAAAATTAAAGACCAATTGTTGGTTTTTATAATTTGTCAAATGCAAACTGAAATAAAGAAGTCTAATTTTTAAATAATAATTTTTGAACAAGAAGAAAAACCACATAATCTGATAGAATTAAGAAGTACAAAGAGAGTTTTAAAGCCATCAATTATTTTATTCATTCATTATGTAACAACCAATACACTTCACATACTTTCAAAGTATGGACGAGATGAAATTCTAGAACCCTAGGGTAACACACACCTAGGCCACTGGTTTCTTCAAATCAGACCAAGAATGATGTAAAGATAAGACTACAACCATAGCTTGCACTCTGTGATGACTCTGCACAATAATGCTAATTAGCACTGAGAAATTAATCTAGAAACCAAAAGAAGTCTGCAGACTATCAAACATACAATCAAGCTTGAAGCATATCAGAGTTCAATGTTCATCGGTACTAGCTTTTCGTCACCTTCGACAAACCCTTCTGTCACAAGAAGTGTCTTATCTTAGAAATCAGAGATGAGTGAATTAATATTGAAATATCAGTTGGAGGTAAGAGAAAACCTTGCTTTTTTTTTGTACTGGGGGAATCGACAATGGGCGATTCTCGTACTCGCGTGACACGGGGTTGATCCCCGTCGCCTACCACTATAACCCTAGCTGCAACCACCCATCCCGCAAGAATGGCACACAAGTAAATCCGGGGGAGAATCGAACATGAGACCTCATTTTAAAAAATTTCTTCCATTTACACGGCACTTGCCAATCCGTCTACACCCATGCGGGCAAGGGAAAACCTTGTTAGAGCAATGTGTTTCTTCTTCTTTTAATTTGTCCAATATGCCTCCTTTTAATATCTCCAAGGTAGTTGAATCACTCAACCACTTTTAGTTAACGCATTAACTAACAATTAGTTAGTTAATAAGAGATTTTTCAAGAAAATTAATTAATTAATAATAATAATAATAATATGATAAGGGTACTAAATAAAACTAATATGTGGAGACCCCCTAATTCACTTTAATTAATTAATAAACCATTTCATCCTTGTGTCTTCCACCTTAAATGCATGACACATCAATCTTTCCAAATCATACAATGCATGTCATTATCATGCATAAGATGAAATATTCACAAGAGCCTCCTTGTCACTCCATGTGGAAATTATTTAGTTTATCCAAATCTATCCATTCCATAAATATGTCCAAGCATGAAGAATATAAAGTATAAGGTTTTCCAAAATAGTACTATCAATTATCACCTGTCAAAATAAATATGAGTTGTCCCACAAATGATATGTTGTCCAAAATATAATCTATCCAAAAATGAACTGTAAAACATGAAGCTGTCCAAAAATAAAGTGCAAACAAGTCCATATACAAATTCTAGAGAAATCAATCAAACCGATCATGAGAAACCATATTTATTGTGAGAGGTTTTCCCTCTCTTACTATGACTACTCTCATCCCCTTCATTTCTTCCAATTGATGAATATGCATTAGCAGATTTCTCATCATTCTCTTTCATATGGGAAGTGAATGAATGATAAGATTCCTATGATGATTTTGATTTGGTTGCTACTACTTTCTCTTCCTCGGGGTTTGCTTCAAGTTCAATGATTTTGGAATTCTGATGTGAATTCTAGGCTTGGGATTGAGGCTTGAAATTCTGATGCATAGGAGGTGATGGTGGAAATGAACCAGTGGGAAAAGCATGAAAGGGAGCTTGTTTTGGGTTATCAACATTTGGATATCATTGCGAGTGTCTGGAAGGAGGGTGCACAATGTATTGCTATCCATCTCATTCTGGCACAAATAGAAGAGTGGAATTATGATTTGGAACTAGTATGTCAATTCTTAGGCATGGGTTCTCAGGAATAGGTGGAGGTCGATAAGCTTGTTCGCTAGCCAAGTTGAGGAATCATGTTTGAAACAATTGGTTAAAATATTCTGAATTTGCATCAAAGTGTATAAATAACCTTAGTCTTTTGTTACCCCTTTGTCAAGGGCCCAATCCTCTGCCTCTATTATTACTCCTCCTCCTATGACTTCCACTGCTGAAAATTTTCATTCTAACACACATTCACAAATATCAGAACCAGAGAATGACTAATCCATCATCTAAAATTTTTGCAATATAATGGTTTAGACCTGGCTCTATACATAACCATACATTTGCAGACAATCATTATGAATTACACATTCTAGAACTAGTAATTACTTAGAACACGGGTTTATAGGGCACTTAGGATTCCATGATCAAGTTTCTAATGAGAATAAAATGATAAGTATGACTGGGATGTGCAATATGGAATGTTCATTTATCATGACTAGTTCCATGAAATCATTATCATCAACATTTTGTGGGTATGAAATAGAGTAGATACCAAACAAGCTGAACACTCCCTTTCAACTTATATAATTCTTCCATGAAACACTTCTTATAATCATAATTAAAGCATGGGAATGAAAAAAGTATTTGGATTAATGAACAGGGATTGTAATGGATGAAAAATGTTAAGTATGACTGGAAAATAAAATGGACATGCTTGCATTACAATTATCTCCATCATGATTCATCTCTTATAATTCCAACATGTATAATTATAGTCATTATACAACAATATTGTTCAATAAATAAAGCCGTTCTATTCTTTATTAATCTCTCATTCCATAACCAAATTATTCATTTTGGAACATTGTTGAAAAATGTCTCACAACAATTATGTCATCACTCGAATTGTTCACAAAATATTCATTGGCACATTCTAGGCATTATTCTTTGTTTACAAATAATCAAAATTCATGTCTTATTCCTTATAGAACACCAAATTGTTTCCTTAATCAAACCATTACATATTAGTGTCAACGATCGAATGAGAAACTTAATGTAGACAACATAGTCATCCAAATATTAATTAAAACATTTATTCTATCTGAATTTAAAATAATTTACTTCCTTTCTCATTAGCCAGAACTCGAATGTTCATATGATCAAATCATAACAATGCTATTCAATCAGACCTGAAATCAAATCAAGCATTTTATTTGCAAATAGGTGACAGAGATATATAACACATTGAAGATATCAATAAATATAACGATGTCATGCCCTGGTTGTGGCCACAAGTCATGAAATCAACTATGATGATGGGTGAGCAACCTTAAGCATCTTGACTAACAATGGAGAATAAATTTATCCAAAACCCCAACAACATCATATGTTAAATGATTCGAACCAACAATTTAAAATAATATTCATCCATGACATAGGTGTCACGACTAGCATGCAAAAAAATGACATGGGTTCAAAACTTTATTGCAACAATGAATGGTACCAAAGCACAACCATTTAACCTTGTGAAGCCCAATGGGTCTACATGCCCTCTCCATCCCATGTCGTCAACCTTTGAACAACATGTTGCTGACCTCCTATCAACTAGTCAGGATACCATTGGGAAGAATAAAAGTAGAGTCAAGTTCCCATGTATGTTATGCTGAGGGAGTCATCAAATTCACCTTTTCCCTCATATGGACGAAGACTCAAAATTACTAGAAGACATGACAGTTTCCCAACCTCAACTTCCAACTGCTTATCGCAATATTACTCTCGACCCATTTTTAGTTGATGGAATGATCAATCCGGTCCCTTCATCGGTTAGTCATATTGATCAGGTAGTCAATTTGGTCACGTCCTTAGTTGAACGAGTTGACCCAGTGGTTAATCTGATCCCATCCTTGGTCAATCCCACTCTCCCGTTAGAGAGTTAAGCCCAAGCGGTCAATCCATGTCCATCCGTTGACCCCATTATCCCTTTGGAAAATGCAACTCAAGTGGTCGATATGATATTGTCATCGGTCGATCCTACTCTCCCACTAGAGAGTAAACCTGATACTTCCCACGTTTTTCTCATTGATACAAAATCTACCATGCTAGGGGGTATTCCTCCTTCTTCGTTAGAACCCCCTCCAAGTAATGAAACCATCCTTTTTGATTGGGGTGTGCTAACTGGACTCGTCTTCCCTCTCACATTCCTTTCAAGATTATAGTTCAGGTTTGTGGTCGGGACGTTTCTCAGACGTTGATAGATGAAGGTTCGACCATTAGTATTTTGTCCTCTATTGCTGGGCAAGCTTTGGGTTCTCCTTAGCTTGCGTCGGTTAACCAGAATCTGTTATCTTTTAATAGAAGAACCAATCACCCTTTAGGATTCCTTCCTTAGTTTCCCCTAACTTTGGGAGGGAAAACTATCTTTATTGATGTTATGGTAGTCCAAGACCCCTTGGATTTCGATTTACTCCTTAGATGAGATTATGTCTATGCCATGAAAGAGAATGTGTCCCCTCTTTTTCATGTGATATCTTTCTCTCACGATGGAAGAATTGTGACTATTGATCAATTTTCATTTGTCTGTCCTCACTAGATTACCTCCCTAAATGGTTCTTATATGCAAAAGGTATCACCCCCGCCATAGGTCAATTATGTAACATTATCTTCCATGCCTTAGGCTGTCAATGGATATGAGCCTCTCATTGTAATATTAGTCTATTATGACTTAGATACGGTAGTTGACATGGTGATCTCTTCGATAGGGCTTTTAGAGCCTGATCTCCTTACCCCTGTCGAGGCCCTCAACATGTGTTCCTTCGAGAGTGTGTTTCTTTTGTCGAATGAAGATATCTTGGAATCCATGACTGATTTTTTTCCCTTGACATGGTATCCTTCGGAGCATTGTTCTCTTGGAATCCATGATCAAGAAGAGAGCCTTGAGCATGGTTTTCGGATTTCAAGCTCGTTAAAAAATGAAACCAGTTGCGAGGATAGTTTTTGCGTCTCTGTGGAAACCTCATCAAAAAATGAAACAAAGTTTACGAGCATAGTTCTTGTTTTTGTGTCAAGCTCGTTAAAAAATGAAACAATGGTCTGGAGATTGAACCTGGATTCTCGAGCATATTTTTTTCTTCTTTGTGGAAAGCTTGTTAAAAAATGAAATAGATTTCTCCTCTCTTCGATCGAGTCAAGTACTTTGTTACGTATAGTATTTGAATCTTCTTTTCATTCTCCTATGATGTTGGACGCACCGAATATTGGGGGGAAATTCTTTCAGCCTTTGGAATTCATGCTGAAGTTAAGTCACTAGCTTCTTAAGCTGGGGGATAAGTACCAACCATCTCTGGTTTATGTGTTGGGAAGTCACAAGCATAGTTTTCTTTGGCTCAATATTGTTTAAAAATGAAACCACCTACCTCAAGCATAGTTTCCTCTAGTTCAAGCTTGTGTAAAATTGAAACCAGGTCCAAGCATAGTTTTGTTTAGTTTTAAGCTTATGAAAAAATAAAATCTATCCCAAGCGTAGTTATTTTTTTTAAGATTGTGTAAAAATGAAAACAATATCGAGCTTAGTCTTTGTTCTTTCTCATGCTCATAAACACCTGAGAATGTAACCGAGTAAAATTTTATCACTTTTTCATACTCGTCAAGGTTATACAGAAAAGGAACCCCCTAGAGTTCC
Source organism: Picea mariana (assembly GCA_032191745.1). Lineage (NCBI taxonomy): Eukaryota > Viridiplantae > Streptophyta > Pinopsida > Pinales > Pinaceae > Picea > Picea mariana. The sequence continues at coordinate 449,474 of JASDQU010736473.1, forward strand.
CTTTAAGCTCTTTTCAGACTCTCTAAACACGAAAAGATTGTCGAGCGATATTTTTCTTTCCATGCTCATTAAATTATTTGAAAAAAACATCTGTTGAGAAGTAGATTACCTTTTTTTCGATGTCATCAGACTACTTTATGAAAAAGGACCTTTTTGGAGTTTTCTTTAAGTGTTTTCCAGACTCTCTAAAAATGAAAAACCCCTAAGTTTACTTTCTTTGGACTCATAAAACAAACATCGAAAGGCCCATATGGGACTGAACCACTCCTTCCTAGGGTTCATTAAAAATACTCGAGGGACTCATCCGAATGATGAGCTTACATTACAATCATATGTTATCCTCCTTAAGCTTGCGTAAAAATAAGGAGGTACTTGCCATAAATGGTGGGGGGCAAATTGGGAAATAAATATATCTAAACTTGTACTCTATGGAAGATTCGCTTTTGAACATGACACCCTTTCACTCTCTTTGTGTCTAGGTTGGAAAATTCGCTTGTATCTTAATCATACTCCTTTATAAGATTACCCTTTGGTCTGTGATCCCTGTTGTTGAGTCAGTATTTCCAATACAGTTTTCGTGTCGTCAATACGTTCAAAAGAGAAGTTCAACCCAGAAATCCTTCTATTATGTCGACCATTTCTGTAGTCCTTAAGCCTTATATTGTGTTGTCCATCCCTATGTCAGTCCTGAATCACTTGTTACTCTGATCTACTTCAAATCTTGTTACTAGTTTCATGTCATTGATGGGGGATACATTAAGGCCCTCATGTGACGAGTCTTTTCCTGTCGACTTCAACTCATTATACAGGAATTAGAATTAGAAACTAATTGGTACCTTGAAACTTGCATGCCTCAATGGCAGGTTTCCTTGCTTTTGACCGTGGGTTTTCATTATTGACCCCTGATTGGGGGATTCCGCCGAGTGTTCGACTTCATCTCATGAATTCACATTTGTTGGATTGTACTAGAGTACCTTGGGAGTCATTGACATTAATGGTGATTTCCCTCGCACTTGTTAATAGTATACACTAATCACCAGTAATCAAGTGGTTTCTACCATGTTTGACTTCATCACATGTATTCGCATGGTTATATTTGTACTATAGAGTGGTGGAGATGAAGACCATGGATATTTTCTGATATATTCAGGTTACATTGGAGTATATTCAGATTGTATTGGCATGGATCCACAGTGTATGTTTGGTATCCATGACCTGTCTTACTTGACATGGATCTTTGCATGTCAACATTTATTCTTTGATTCATTTGTATTCTGAGTATGGGAATGCCTACCTCAATGATGATATATTATTATATTTCCTCGTTTGTTGGCATGTTTCCGACCAACATCATCCTTGTTCCCTACACACACTCAACAAAGTGTTTCGACTATCACTTTGTTCTAAATTCATACTTTGAGGGGCTCTTTGTTACACATTATTTTCATCACACCTATGACCGTTAATGATATAAACCTATCCTTTGTATTGAGAAGGATCAATGTCCTGAATTCTTGAAGAAGAATGAAGATACATTTTCCCAGAGAGATGAAATTATACTTTTCCTTTGTCAAAAGCCTTATAAAAAGGGATCATCACACCTTTCTTAGTTTTAATGGTGTGACGATCTAGTATCATCATAGGTTGCACTACAGTGGCATGTGATGTCATTGCATTTTCCTCAGTGTTAAGGGGTGATGATTTTCATATGAAGGAAAAAGAGGAATTTCTCGAAAGTTCTAGAATAGAAGCTTCGAGGGTGAGGTGGCCTCCGACCGGTTTGGATATGAGTTACATCCTTGATCTCATGGGATCATACTAACCTCCTCACCCTATCCTTTTCAGCTTATAAAAGGTCGGGAGTTCTCATTGGGAAGGTTAGCTTGATTGAGTTGGAAAGTTCTTGAGTTTTGTAGCTTGGATTTTTTGTAGCTTGTATGTTGGCTTTGAGCTTTGCTTTGTCAAGATAGATTGTTGATCTCAGAATCCATGGAATAGAAGTTTGTGGGAAGCAAGGAACTTTTGGAAGGAACCTGACAACATCAAGGAGTTTGGTTGTATCTGTCTTCCACATTCTTTAATACAATAATATATTTCTTTCCCATAACATTGGTCTTATTTTATTGTATTACTCCTTGATCACATACATAGGTTTTGTTGAGTATACGTTGTTTATTTCACTTCGTTGGTTGTGTATTTTTACTGGTTCAACATCCCATAAGCCTTGGAATAGAGCGAGGATGACACTAGTGAGGAAAAATGACATTTAAAAGGTATGTCATTTATCTCTTGTTAGCTAGTATGCTTGATAGTTAAAACTTAGGGAAAGTTTTATATTTTGTCTTGTTTTGTTCTAGTTTTTGGTGAAACTAGGGAGATCTGTTTGTGTCCGCACTTACCGATTTGTCCGATAACAAACTTGTGAGCCTATATTTTTAGAGGATGTGCTAGGGGAAAAAATAGTGTTGGGAGAATCAAATTTTCCCTTACTGGCATATGATTTGTTTCTGGTATTAAATATCATAAGATCATCCTACTGGGCCGTATCTAAGAAAACAATGGTAATATCTAGTTTTTTTCCAAAGATTAGATCCCTTGAATTTTTATTGATGTCACAAGTGCTCTCATCGTGATGTTCTTTGCAAACGTTACACCACTCTATGGGAAATATGGCCTTGGGTTGAAAATAATTGCTAACGAAATGTTTAGTAGAAACCTGGGTGGAGGTCTTGATGGTGGATGTAGAAGTAATTCCCTTCCTTTCAAAAGAAATCATGCAATTACTAACATCTTGCATACGCTGCAAAATGGTAGAAATATCATTTTGCTTGGAATAGTATTCCTCAGGAATACCAGTTCTTTCTAGCTGCTCTTCATACTCCAAAAAAGTCTGAAGGGAAGATATAATATTTTCTATGTCTTTCTCTTCTAATCTGTGATGATAACAAGAGGGAAATATGTTGTAGTAATGCATGAATGTATCTTGTTTTTGAGGTCTGATCAATTCAGGGATTTGATTATATATATTGGTGAAGTGAAGATTGAAAGCCTTAATGGTTTAACCTTTTTATAGATAATGTTATTGTACTCCTTCAATAGATTGTATGGACTCTTGGGTTGTCCAAAAGTGGACTTGAACCAATAGAACAAATCCTCCTACATGGAGAAAATTTTCGAAGGAAAATAAAAGAAGTCAGTCACAAATTTTCCTTCTAGAGAATTCACAAATAAACATATACATGTATCATTTTCATTCACACCAATGTTATGATAGGAATTCAAAAAATCAATCAAATTTTCTTCTTTAGAGATAGTTTTGTTTCCCGATAACTTAGGAAAATGATCTTTGAACTTTGGCAAAAGATTGGCCACGGGTGCAATATTTAAGGGAGAAGAAACATGCCACAGAGTGGTAGCAACATATTCATCATATTGAAATAAGCCATATTTCTTAATGACCTTGGTTTGATTTGTGGTAGATTGGATATGAACAACATGGATATAGATACTCCCGACTGAAGTCGAGACAGAAGGTTATGAAGAATATGAGCTACGAGTGCCACCTAGAAAAACACTACTTCATGTTCCACTACTATTCCTAGAAATTTTTAATATGTAAGGAAGCATAGAGGATGAGGAACTAGATGACACAAACAAATACCGATGAATCTTATATTTCTTTCCTTGGAGAACAACTTTTTGTCTTCCTACTTCAGGAATGAGAGGAAAGTCAGGATATTGACCTTGTATTCATCAAGATATACGGGAGGAAGAGGAAATACAATGTGCTAATGTATGGTTTCATTTAGGGCTTGTCTCCTTTGGTCATCAAAATCTTGCTGGAGATGAACTTCAACAACAATAAGTTCCTAGTTTCGTTGTAACTCATCCCTAGTGTGTGAATGCCTGAGGATTTCTTGAAATCAAGTAAATGAGACATTGTTCTAGTTGATAGGGTGTTCAAGAATGTTAGGATGATTAGGGGTAGACATGGTCATGATAGGATATTAGTGAAGAGGATGGTTTCTAATCATCCTCTGAAGGGAATCCCAATATTCCCTAATTTGAGCCTCTTCAGAAACAATTTCCCAAGAATGATTCAATTCAACATGACTATTGGCAGTCTCAAGAATAATATTGTACAATGTAAGGTTATTGTGGGTTTCATCCTATAGACCATTACCTAGGTTGGGTTGTCTTTGAGTTGGCACAATCATGATTCAAGAGAAGAATCTAAACAAGAATATACAAGCTATAAACAGACAACAAATAGAAATCAAAACAATAAATATAAACAATAAATTTACAAGTGTACAAAAAACATAAACCACGGAAATGAAAAGAGAGTCTTTCATCCCCAGTATGGTCACCAAATAAAATGTTGAGTAAAAGAGATGGAAGCTCTCCTCACAACATTTTTTCGAATCTTTCTTAGCTGAGACAAGATAGGTGGGATTATCACCCTAATTTATAGCCTTATTGCAAGTTCAATTAACCTTCAAGATATTAAAATTAAAGAACAATTGTTGGTATTTATCATTTGTCAAATGCAAATTGAAATAAAGAAGTCTAATTTTTAAATAATAAATTTTGAACATGAAGAAAAAACACATAATCTGATAGAATTAAGAAGTACCAAGAGAGTTGTAAAGCCATCAATTATTTTATTCATTCAGTATGTAACAACCAATACACTTCACATACTTTCAAAGTATGGACGAGATGAAATTCTAGAACCCTAGGGTAACACACACATAGGACAAGTTCCTTTAAATTAGACCAAGAATGATGTAAAGATAAGACAACAACCATGCTCGCACTCTGTGATGACTCTACACAATAATCCTAATTAGTACTGAGAAATTAATCTAGAAACCAAAAGAAGTCTGTAGACTATCAAACATATAATCAACCTGGAATCATATCAAAATTCAATGTTCCTTGGTACTAGCTTTTCGTCACCTTCGACAAACCCTGCTATCACAGGAAGTGTCTTATCTTAGAAATCATAGATGAATGAATTAGTATTGAAATATCACTTAGAGGTAAGAGCAAACCTTGCTTTTTTTTTGTATTGGGGGAATCAACAATGAGCGGTTCTCGTACTCGCGTGACATGGGGTCGATCCCCATAGGCTACCACTATAACCCCAGGTGCAACCACCCATCCTGCAAGAATGGAACACAAGTAAATCTGGGTGAGAATCAAACATGAGACCTCATTTTACAAATTTCCTTCCATTTACACGGCACTTGCCAATCCATCTACACCTGAGCGGACAAGGGAAAACCTTTTTAGAGAAATGTGTTTCTTCTTTTAATTTGTCCGATATGCCTCCTTCTAATATCTACAAGGTAGTTTAATCACTCAACCACTTTTACTGAACTCATTAACTAACAATTAGTTAGTTAATAAGATATTTTTCAAGAAAATTAATTAATAATAATAATAATAATAATAATAATAATATGATAAGGGTACTAAATAAAACTAATAAGTGGAGACCCCCTAATTCACTTTAATGAATAAATAAACCATTTCATACTTGTGTCTTCCACCTTAAATGCATGACACATCAATATTTCCACATCATACGATGCATGTCATTATCATGCATAAGATGAAATATTCATAAGAGCCTCCTTGTCACTCCATGTGGCAATTATTCAGTTTATCAAATTCTATCCATTACATAAATTTGTCCAAGCATGAAGCATATAAAGTATAAGGTTTTCCAAAACAGTACTATCAAATATCACCTGTCAAAATAAATATGAGTTGTCCCACAAATGATACATTGTCCAAAATATAATCTATCCAAAAATGAACTATAAAACATGAAGTTGTCCAAAAATAAAGTGCAAACAAGTCCATATACAAGTTCTAGAGAAATCAATCAAACTGATCATGAGAAACCATATTTATTGTGAGAGGTTTTCCCTCTCTTACTATGACTACTCTCAACCCCTTCATTTCTTCCAATTGATGAATATGCATTAGCATATTTCTGATCATTTTGTTTCATATGGGAAGTGACTAAATGAGAAGATTCCTATGATGATTTTGATTTGGTTGCTCCTTCTTTTTGTTCCTCAGGGTTTCCTTCAAGTTCAATGATTTTGGACTTATGATGTGAATTCTAGGCTTGGGATTGAGGCTTGAAATTCTGATGCAGAGGAGGTGGTGGTGGAAATGAACCAGTGGGACAAGCATGAAAGGGATCTTGTTGTGGGTTATCAACATTTGGACATCCTTGTGAGCGTCTGGAAGGAGGGTGCACAATGTATTGCTATTCATATCGTTCTGGCACAAATAGAAGAGTGGAATTATGATTTGGAACTAGTATGTCAATTATTAGGCATGGGTTCTCAGGAATAGGTGGAGGTCTATAAGCTTGTTGGCCAGCCAAGTTGAGGAATCATGTTTGAAACAATTGGTTAAAATCTTCTGGATCTACATCAAAGTGTATAAATAACCTTAGTCTTTTGTTACCCCTTTTTCAGGGGCCCAATCCTCTGCCTCTATTATTACTCCTCCTCCTACGACTTCCACTACTAAAAAATTTCATTCTAACACACATTCACAAATATCATAACCAGAGAATGACTAATCCATCTTCTAAAATTTTGCAAAATAATGGTTTAGACCTGGCTCTATACATAACCATACATATGAAGACAATCATTATGAATTACACATTCCAGAACTAGTAATTACTTAGAAAATGGCTTTATAGGGCACTTAGGATTCCATGATCAAGTTTCTAGTGAGAATAAAATGATAAGTATGACTGGGATGTGCAATATGGAATGTTCATTTATCATGACTAGTTCCATCAAATCATTATTATCAACATTTTGTGGGTATGAAATAGAGCAGATACCAAACAAGCTAAACACTCCCTTTCAACTTATATAATTCTTCCATGAAACACTTCTTATAATGATAATTAAAGCATGGGAATGAAACAAGTATTTGGATTAATGAACGGGGATTGTAATGGACGATAAATGCTAAGTATGACTGGAAAATAAAATGGACATGATTTCATTACAATTATCTCCATCATCATTCATCTCTTATAATTCCAACACGTATAATTATAGTCATTATACAACCATATTGTTCAATAAATAAAGTCGTTCTATACTTTATTAATCTCTCATTCCATAACCAAATTATTCATTTTGAAACATCGTTGAAAAATGTCTCACAACAATTATGTCATCACTCGAATTGTTCACAAAATATTCATTGTCACAATCTAGGCATTATTCTTTGTTTACAAATAATCAAAATTCATGTATTAGTCCCTATAGAACACCAAATTTTTTCCTTAATCAAACCATTACATATTAGTGTCAATGATCGTATGCGAAACTTAATGTAAACAACATAGTCATCCAAATGTTAATTAAAACATTTATTCTATCTGAATTCAAAATAATTTACTTCCTAAATCTCATTAGCCAAAACTCGAATGTTCATATGATCAAATCATAACAATGCTATTCAATCAGACCCCAAATCGAATCGAGCACTTTATTTGAAAATAGGTGATAGACATATATAACACATCGAAGATATCAATCAATATAACGATTTCGTGCCCTGGTTGTGGCAACAAGTCATGAAATCAACTACGAGGATGGGCGAGAAACCTTAAGCATCTTGAATAACAATGGAGAATAAATTTATCCAAAACCACAACAACATCATATGTTAAATGATTCAAACCAACAATTTAAAATAATATTCATCCATGACATAGGTGTCATGACTAGCATGCAACAAAATGACATGGGTTCAAAACTTTATTGCAACAATGAATGGTACCAAAGCACAACCATTTAACCTTGTGAAGCCCAATGGGTCACTTAAAAAAAACTTCAGACTCTGGTGTGACCTTCATCACAAATTCAATCATAATACATAGAGGCAACATCGTCCCTTTTATTTTCTTTGTTTTCGGTCTTCAACATGCAACGCAAATAAAGACCATAGTCAAGTCGAAAAGGGTTTTATAGGATTATGATTTCCATAATTAATGGAATAAAAAAAACAAAATGTCGATATGAAAATTCCTTTGAGTCAAATACGTTTTCTTTAGACTTGTCTCGAGTGCAATGTGAATGCGGGTAAAAACCACATAAACAATCATTTATTTTCAACAAGGGTATGCATAGGGTTGCACGATACTTTTGTTTCAAGAAATAAGCAACACAGAGTATTCATGAAACCTCTTTGCACACAACACTAAAATACGAAAGACACATAATCACTAGACTTTATCATTTTTTAATGCGTTATAGGTAGTTGCATGCCAATTGATCAACATGGTAATGGGAAACCAACAAAAATAAGTATGGAAATCAATGAGTAAAACCATCAATCCTACCATTCAATCTTTTATGCATGCGTATTTTCTAAAAATAGGAACATAACAACATCATTTTCCTTTAAAATAGAACATGAAAGCATCAAATGTCAATCATAAGATGTAGTTATAGAGCCATACATAAAATATTAAGCAAAAACCAGATTAGATGAAAGTGAATTGAAACCCTTGTACTTGGTGTTGTGCAAGTTAAATGGTGCCTTTGAGAAGTTGCTGCAGTTACTAGAGCTCAAAATTCTTCCAATCCATTAATGAATGAACCGAATTCCAAAACCCAAGGTGGTAACAACAAGATGGTGCATTAACTACTAGTCACGTCATGCTAGGGTGACAACCAACATTAATCACTTCCTAAAACCAAGTCAAGCCACATCAAAACCTTAAGCAACAAAAAGGTTCCAAGTAAGTTCCATCTCATATAGGATCACATGATACCAACACAACCACCTACCACATTAAACACTATCAACAATATAACAATGTACAACATATGGTATAAACATAATGTGGGTAGTATGCATACAAGGTATCCCAAATGTATTTGAAACTTCAACATTGTATAATATATGAACTCCCAATACTTTATAACCATAAATAATAACCTCTACCATGCAATGTTTATAATATATATATGTTGGAACATACCCCTATGACATGTAATATATTTGCGTTGTGTGGTTGATATCCCATATGCATTAAAACTTTCAAAATTTTCTCATATACAAACCTTCAAGTTATCAAAATCATAACAACAAAGTTGACACTACCATGTCCTTGTAACTTGTATAATATGTGTCAGACCATATACATATAACCAGTGTAATATATATATATATATATATATATATATATATATAGGACACCTCTTTTCTTTCTTTTGACAAGTCACATTCATATGTCTAAAACTTATCACACATACAAGGAAACAACAAGTAGTTGAATACCATGTCAACACTTCATCAAAATGAGAACCCTTTTACCATTTGAAACAACATCCACGAACCTTTGCTTTTGAAGATGATTTTTCTCTTCACTTGTACTTAGAATCGAAAAATCAATGCCCAAAGAGGATTTTTAATTTCCATTTGAAACCAAAACTGTTGTCACTCATTAGCACTGGGAATTAAAACCAAGCTCATACCAAAATAATCATCATGGAGGTGATATGTAAGCATCAAAGGGAGTCATAAAAAACATAGAATTAAGTGACTTCTTCTTCAAAGGGGATATTTTAGGTTATTTATTTGAATGACACTATAGGGGGTCCCACATATAGCTTATATATATATATATATATATATATATATATATATATGCAATTATTTGCAGGAAGGTGACTATTTGATGATTTTGAGAGTCAACACCACTGACCCATGATCATCGACCATCAATGATTGGAGATTTTTGTTGGACACATGAAATCTTTTGCCAAAATATGTCGATCCTTGGTGATCAACCATCAGTGATGGAAGAGTTTTTTTGGTTGAACCAAATACTTTTCTCATTTCTCCGACCTGACTATTGACCATTGACAATTTTTCTTGGAAAACTCCAACAATTAGAAATTTTACCAAATCCCAAACGAATCTAGGTCGTCGATATCCCATTCAAAATTATATTAATCGTTGATTCACCCAAATTTTCCCAAATCTAATAATGAATCACAACTATTAATTTACTCCATTTCCCAACTGCCAAAAATGAATCTTGGTCGTTGATTCTTTATCTTTTCCAACTTACAAAAATGAATCTTGTTTGTCGATCTGTTTCATTTTCAAATGGTTGAAACCGAATAAAGACTTTCAGTTTTTCTCATTTTTCAAAGCGTTGAAAAATTATAATTTTTTAATACACTCATGATGAATTTGGGTCATTGATCTCAAGATCAAATGGGATTTTGGCACTTTATTCATCAAACTCTCCCAGTTCCTTCGACCACCATTAGAAAATGAATTTTGACCTTGCAACTCAAATCTGACTCTGCAATTCGGCCGATTGATTCCATTAAACATCTTAGATAGTTTTGAGGCATTCAAAACTAAATTTGTTCATGAATTTGGGAATTTCACTTTGATTTTTCATCGTTTTCCCCCAAATTCATTACAGATCAAAATATGTAACAACACATTTTCTCAAATTCACACTGGTTCTTGGCCCATGAAAGTCTAATGTTGAGTTTAAGATCTGATAACACTATGTAACATACCTAACCCCAAGATGAATCACGTTATTGTTAAAATGACCCAATAATATTTTTTGATACCAATTCTAAATGAGGAAATAATACACAACATGAAATTCAAGATCATTCAACTCTCCATACTAAAAAAATGTAAATGAAACTAATTTAACTGTGAACATCAATAACTAAATACATATAGCATCATTCAACCATAAAAATAGAGATTCATGTGCCTCAATGTACTCACAACAAGTAGCATTAACAAAAATATTTTAGAGTAAACTGCACAACAACTATATCATTATTTAACATGGATACCATAGAAAATAAAAGCACTTAACTTATGAAATATGCAACCAAATATAGAGGAAAAAAGTTCCTCCCAACCATAGACTTGTTTTTCCAGTTCTCAGTAACAAGTCACCCCCAAGTTGGGGCTATGAATCCACAAGAGATGTTGGTCCCTAAGGTTAGCTAATTTACCCGTCTCAACAATCAATTCCCACATCTAATTATATTCCATTATCTCTCTTCCCCACAACTTGGAAAACCCAAGGGATGGAATCCCCCTTCACTGTTCATAGTCCCTAAGTCCTTTCCACTCCCCTCTAGGTCTTTTGGTATAGGATGGACAAGAAATTTCTTTTCTAGGACCTTGAGAATTGTATAGCTTAGAGGGTATTTCATAGTGCAACATATTAGATATAATTTTTTGGATTAACTAGATAGAGTAAATAATTAATCTATGGCCCATATCCATGAGTATTAGTCATAACTAACCAATAATTCTCATGATTTGAATAGTCCACTTAGCACTCATTTCATCGGGTGATGCTCATAGGGGTGAAGAAGTGGGATTGAAACCAATGAAATGGATCACATATCATCAATCATCACTTATGGAGCTTACACCCGATAACTAGGACTTCCCGGGTGGTCACCCACCCCAATATGCCTCTGAATGAAGAACACTTAGCTGTGGATTTTTCCCCACAATCAAGACCACTTACATTGCTACCCCATTTGCAAAAACTTATCAAGTATTATGCCTTATGAACTATCCAATTAGAGATCCCTTGACTCTTATGCATATATGGGTTTTCACATTGAAACATATTATATATCATTTTTGGGATTAACTGCATAGAGTAAGTCATTAATTTATGACCCATATCCATGAGTATTAGCCGCAAATGACCAATAATTCTCAAGTGATCATCAAGATTATGCAAGTCATGAACAACAAAAATAATAAAAATCAATCACACATATGATATACACAGAGACAAATATTCATGAGGAAACCCATACATGAAGAAAACCTCTTCTTGTTAGAATGATAGGTAGTCTTTTATGTTCTGTACATCATCTATCTTTGAGAACCAACTCAAAAATGAGGCTACAACCTCTTCTTTAATAAGATTCAACTTGTAGAGAGCACCAACCCTTTGATTTCTCTAGCACCCACTAGAAGGAATCACCAACTCCCTAAGTGTTCCAACACCAACTGGATGGAAGCACCAACTTCCAGTCACACAGGCACCAACCTGTATAATAGAGAACAATGGTTCTCCTTTGCACCACCCTGGTTTCTATGGTTGTAACTAGATGGAAGCTACAACTCCCTGTGTTCAAGCACCCACTTGAAACTCTCAGGACAACAATCCTCTCTGACATGGTTTGTTACAACTGCATGTCCCTCTACCTTCTTCATCTTTTATGCTCTACTCTTTTTCTTCCTCCGCACAACTTCCTCTGTTCAACTTCTCTTCAGTTTTTTATGCTTTCTGTTGCCTTTGCATGCTATACACTATGCCTCTGATCTCCACTTCAGGTACTACACCCTTCTCCTCCTACCCACATACATAACAATTGAAAAAGCACACCATCTTCTCTGTTCTGCATATCTTACTCATGCCAAGTTCTCTGCATGATCATCATTCAAATTTTTCATCTTCTCTGGTGGTTATTTTGAATCTGTTCATCATCAATGGCCATTATCCCAAAATTCTTTGGCTTCTTTGGCAGTTATCCTTAACTTGTTCATCATTAGCGGTCGTTATCTTGAGATTCTTTATATTCTCTAGCAGTCATAACTCTTCGTCTTCTCTAGTAGTTGCAGTCAGTCATTTTTGGCTTCTTTGGCTTCTAAGCCCCTTCCTTCACGTGACCACCGGCAATGACCAAACACCTATTCGAAAGGCGCTTCCCGATCTCGATCTAGCGAGCACTAGCTTTGTTTATCGATATGACCTTGGGCGATGAACTCATGTGACCACGATATTATGGGCGTGTCCAAAGGTGTTTTGAATCAAACTACTTTTTCCCCCGCAATTTACCTTGAGCCTCCACATGTCCTTTCTCCAAAACTGTGGTTGTGATTGCGGCTTTCCTTCAACTTTTTAAAGTTCGGGCATCTTCAATCCTCGCAATGCGATGAGACTTTCGATCTCACGATCTTGACGATGCTCCTGAATGGACGGTTCAGATTTGTTCTTTCACCATCTGCGGATTAGATCTAACCTTCCTAAATCAACGACTGTGATTTATTTCGTGATCCGGGCTTTGGGAGTTTCAAATCTAAAAACTTTCTTTCCTCCATACGTCAATATTCTAGAGTTAACAATCCACTGATGTGTGTCCCTATGAGATCAACGATCGAGATCTCCTTCGGGTCTACAGACTGCAAATATTTTGAATCTCCACTTCTCGTTTCTTCTGACT
>JASDQU010736473.1:462797-486040 GCA_032191745.1 Picea mariana
TTTCGTGATCCGGGCTTTGGGAGTTTCAAATCTAAAAACTTTCTTTCCTCCATACGTCAATATTCTAGAGTTAACAATCCACTGATGTGTGTCCCTATGAGATCAACGATCGAGATCTCCTTCGGGTCTACAGACTGCAAATATTTTGAATCTCCACTTCTCGTTTCTTCTGACTGGATATATTCTGAAATGGAAGATATGCTAACATCTGTCCTCCTTGACCCAATGACTATCGTTTGCTCTGGGAATTCGACCTTTTCGTCTCTTTGGTTCTTCACTTTTCCATGAAAGATTTCACCTAGAGTCAACGATCTATTGACATGTACCCTCCTGCATGATCAATGATCATGAGTGACTTCGACACTTCGGGCTTTGAGAGTTTCATCTCCTATGCACTCGTCTCTCCTAGAGTGCTTTCACCTGAATGCATATTCTTCTGACACATACCCTTCCTAGCGATCAATGACCAGGGTCTTCTTCGGATCTTCGGTATTCAGAACCTTAGGAATTTAGGCTAATCGCTGCTTCATTCTCCTYCAGAGTGGTCACCTGTTGAGTAAGTCATAGGCGGTGGAGACCGCTTGCTGTCGGTTAACACTTCCACTTACACTGTCCTTCCACTAAACTAGATCAATAGTTGAGAATTCACCTAAAGTGATCTTCAAATCGGACGATTGAGATTGACTTCGAACCTTTGTCCTTCGGGACTTCGAGATTTTTGACATTTATTGGTGATGAAAGTCCCGAAGTAAATCTCCCAGAATGACGTAGCTTTCTTATGTCACTTGTTGACATGGAATGAGCCAATTTCCTCTTAACACTTGTCATCATCTAATTATGCCATGTTTACTTGCTGACGTGGTCTTCAGCATGTCCTTGTTGAGGTGGTCTGTTGACGTGGGTGAGACATGTAGGTAGTGTAGTGGAGTGTGGAGGTAGAGTGCGGTAGTGGAGTGTTACGTCGGAACATGAAGGTGGTATGTGTGAGTGGTTTGGTGGTTTACTCGAAGAGGGGGTTAGGTGGTAAGTCGTAATGAGTGAGGGGGGTCCGAGTTGATAGGAAGGTGACACGTATGGGGGTCCCACATGGGAAATACCACCAACTCAGCCCCCCCACCCCCACGATTAAAGGAAGAAAGGTCAGGGGGGTCCAATATGACTTGTTGACTGTAAATCTGAGTGCTCGATTATCGGCCGCTGAGATTAGTGCGCCCTTCTTCTAACTTATCCTGTCCTTCCACTTTAGAATGATTTGACGACTTAAATTTACTTTGGCTCTCCATCTCTCCGGACTTCAGGGATTTCAAATCTCAAACTTTTCTCCCCATTTATCCTATCCTTCACTTAATTTGATCCGATGGTCGTGAAGACTCTCGAAGCAGATCCACGATCAAGGATTTTGATCCAGATCACATTTTTGTACTGTGATTTCCCTTTTGAGATTTGATATCTACATACTGTTCGCTTCTCCTCTTGAGCTTATGCTTTTCATGTTTTCCATCGTCGTTGATGTTCTTGCCATCAATGACAAGCACAAGCTTCCTGTAAAACATGCCAACATGCCCATAGTTTTAATACAGTGTTAGGAGTCCAACACAATTGAATGTTCATCAAGCATAGGAATGATTAGAGTTTTATGGTGAGTTGTAACTCACCTCCTAAAGCCATTCAGGGGCACATTCACAATTTGGTCAGAGGACATAAAATACAAACCAAGCAGTGTAATTGAATTTTGTAATGTCCTACATTTGTGTTTTTCCAAGGTCCACCTCACCACTCTACCCATAATGTCCTTCAAAATTAACCTCTAGCTTAGAAATTGCACTATTCCTTACTATGAAAAACCCTTTTTTCGTACATCCTCGAGCAAACTATTTTCTAGGAAACAGAATCATAAGGGAGGGGTACCTCTAGTTGTAATGAAGTGTTAGAATCGAAATGAAACTGAGGGTTCATCCATCGAAGGCCCGCTTAGATTTTTATGGCAAGTTGTAACTCACCTCCAAAAGCCATTCAAGGACACCTTGAAAATTTTGTTTGGGGGAATAAATACAAATTGAGGAGCGTAAATGCATTCTGTAAGATCCTACAAGTTTTTTTTTCCAATTCCCACATGACCACAATACCCACAATTTCCTGACATATTGTTCTTCAAAATTGACCTCTACTTCAAAAATTACCGTGGGCCTTACTCAACAAAACCCTAGTTCCAAAGATCCTTGATAAAACCATTTTTTGCGAAAAAAAATCACAGGGGAGGGTTTCCCCTATCTTCAATATGGTTTCTTGAGTCTAATTCAACTGAAGGTTCATCCATATGAGGCCCTATTAGAKTTTTATGGCGAGTTGCAACTCGCCTCCTAAAGAAATTCAGGGACACATTGAAAATTTAGTTCAGGACAATAAAATCCATACCGAGCAACATAATTGAGTTCTATAATATCTTGAAAATGTTTTTGGAAAGACCCACATAACCATTCTACCCATAATCACCTARCACAGTGTTCTTCAAAATCCATCCCTAGTTCAGAAATTTCACTCTGCCTTACTAAGCAAAACCCTAGTTTTGAAGATCCTCGAACAAATTTTTTCTAGGAATGGAATCAGAGGGGAGGGGTCCCCCTTGATATAATTTGGTGTCTAAAAATTCATCCATCTTAGTCCTGGTTAGTGTTTTCTGGCAAGTTGCAAGTCACCTCCTTGACAAGCCATTTAGGGACATATTTACAGTTCGCTCGAGGGGCATAAAATCCTAATCGAGTGGCATAACTGAGTTTCGTAATCTCTCACATGATTCTTTTACCAAGTCCCACCTGAAAAAACTACCCATAGTTGCCCAACACAACATTATTCAAAATATACCCCTAGTTAAGAAATTTCACCATGCTTTACTGATCAAAACCCTATTTCCGAAGATCCTCGAACAAACTATTTTTTGGGCAATAGAATCATAAGGAAGGGGTCCCCCTAAGTGTAATCCAGTTTCCTGAGTCCAATTCAATTGATGGTTCAACCATCCTAGGCCTGGTTAGTCCATCAAACCATTCAGGGACATATTGAAAATCTTGTCTAGGGCCATAAATTCCCGATGCAAGTATTGTTTGAACAAGTGGGTTGGTTTATCGTGATGCTGGTGAAGGTGTGATTTCTCATATTGACAAGAATTGACAATGCTATAGTTCATGAAGGAATTTCTAGATATTAGGAGAAACATTAGAGGAGTAAAGAAGCACTTGATCTTGGTACAGTTTTGTGGAATTTGGAAACCCTTGTATACTTGGAGTGCTTGGTGTGGAGTTCTTGGAAACCGTACTACACTTTGTGATGGAAGTGAAAGTTCCAATTGGGGACCCTTTGCTGTGTTATATTTTTATTGTTGTGGATGTTTCAATGTATGGTTTCTAATCTTGGTGTAATTACACTACTTAGGCCCTATTATCATATTATGAGGATCAAACTTGATTAAGTAGTCCTTGAAAAAGCACCTTAGATATTTTTATGGTATCTTTGGCCTTCAAATAGGAATATAAGAACTATTATTATGTTTTACATAAATATTTTTCACTCTAAAATGATTAAATATTTGTAGTCTTGGGGTGAAAGATGATAAACCTTTGTATACTGTTTTAGAGATTATAGGGTAGCATGGGTATCTTATATGGTATCATGGGCATAGGGAAAATGTGTAAGCATGATATCTTTTGTGGTGATGGACAAGAAGAGGACAACATTGATGAAATAAGGGTTGTCTAGATTGATGCATTTGGTTGGTCTAGTAGATGGAGTTTAATAGGGTGTTTGAAGCATGATGACATGGTGGGGCTCTAAGCTGTATCTTATAGGGAGGTTGGTAGAGTTGCAAGGTGGTGTAGGAGGTAGGCACACACTATAGTGAGTACTATTATGTGTAAATAAAAAATCCATATATTAGGTTTATTACTTCATGAATAACGCTAGGGGAGAGATTATATCATTAACAATTGGTGAAAAAATGCATTAGGGTTATATTGTTTAGTTGAAGAAAGTTTCCTTTCCATTTTTATAAAACTGTAACTGCTACAATATCATTATCTTTATTTTAAAAAAAATAGCAACAATCAATGCTCTATGGTTTATTGTCTTTTTACTTGGAATTTAACAACATATTCCATTGCATTTCACTAAATTCATATCATTTATTTGTTGTTGTTACAAAACTATTGCATGATGAAGTACATTGTTTATATTTACAAGTTTTATTACAACAACTCTTTCTCCTTTATAACTAGTGTTCTCGGGCACATTCTCACTATTTTAGATTCTCTTATTGACATTAAATGCATTAGAACACTTCTCAATGCCATATGAATCCCACCTTTCTGAGAATCATTTGGTGGTGTTGAAAAACACCGTTGTTCTTATTGATGGGCCTTCATGTTTCTATGATTTTTTGGATAACCTGAATGAGACAAAGGGCACAATTAGAAATCATTTATAAATTAATTCAAAATTGAACAAAATAAACAAACAACACACATATTCTAAAATAGAATAAAAAATAACAAATATACCACATACATGTCTACATATTTATGGTCATTCAAGTAGTCCATTAAGAGCACTTCTAATACTAATGGTCTCCATTAAATTCTCACACTCATAGTAAGGTAAGAAGTATTGTATTTATGAAGAACACCATTCAACAATGGATTTTGCATATCGAATGAGGGAAATAGTTGTGAACTTCATTTCTTGGTTGCGTAATGTTGTTTTTATGCATGTGTCTACTCCATCATGCTCCCCTTTCCCATGCCCAATCTCAAAATACTTACAAATATGTGGTACCTTGTGTTTTTTATGCAACATACACAACCATTGAATTACAAAGGTATTTTTGAAGTAGCCCATGTGCAACCAATTGACCAAATCCAATGTTGATCCATTTGTATGTTCTTCTCCTTCAGGTGATTTTAAAACAACTAAAATCAATGTTGTACGTAAGTTAAGTCATGGCACCAATCGTCACTTATGTAGAAGTGATACTCCTTCAAAATAGCTCTGTTTTCTTCATTACTATCTGGCCCATACCTGTCTGTGATATGGACCATTATGTTGAACTAGTTTGAGTGATAATATTGGCTTTGAATCTGATTTTGTGGTTGAAGGTTGTAGTTCTAAGTAAAATCAACCATTGATAACATAGCACCAATGGAAAACGTATCTCTGCATATTGTAAAATCCTTGTCCTACCATCGAGCCACATGAACATGATGAACATATTGTTGGGAGTTTTTGAAGTTCTTGATGAAATCACATACTCGTACCTAGGAAGTCACCAATTGTATCTTTTTTTTTCATGCCCTACATCAATGTCATACCTGACATATTTAAAGTTTTGCAAGTCAACCTCCTTCTTCCCGAATTCATGTTCATCACTCACATGGATGCACTTTCTCAATAATGTCATTCGACTGCATTTGGGGCATGTCTCATCTAAGCAAGCTTTTTCTATAGAACGTACAACCCTTTAGCCTTGTAGACAAGATGCTATGAATAAAATCTCTAGATGATGAAGGCCACAATAAAACTGAACATTCCTACACAAGGATGTTATGCAATACACAATATATGTATATATCTAGCTACATACACAAATGCATTAATATTATTAATGAAATAATTTTTACGCCGAAAGGCATACACCTATTGACAATGGACACATTTAATAGGTTTTTAGTGCTTAATCATGTTTGTATGGACAAGATTAAATATTGATGGAATATTTTTAGTTGTCCCAATAAATCAATGGTTGTGATTTCAACCACTAACTTCCTCACTATTATAAAGACATAGTTTACATTTTTATTTTTTAACTTTTACTTGATCATATTTAAAATTTACTATAGTGGCTAGTTGATTGCCACTTCTGAATAATTAATAAGTTTTATTACTTTCCATTTCTCCGGCAACTTATAGTTTACTCTCCAACATTTTCCCTCCCCCGTCGCTTTCATCTCCACTTACTCGAATGTTTCCTCCCGTATTCCATCAAGACCACGTTCGGTGTTGATTCCGATTCCGGTGTTGAATGCAATAATATTGAGACTGGTTTGATCCGAGTAAAAAYAGTGAGCAACAAACACCTATCGACGTCTTGATTAAACACAGTAAACAGCGGACACCCATCGAAGTTCACCAACAGCAAATGAAACAGTTTACCAGTCGTAAACCTTTCGACGTTCACCAGCTGCGAGTTAGCGGTTGTGCTAGTTATGTATATCTACATATACAAAGACATTAATCACGCCTTCAACGTTCTTTGAAGGGTGCGGTCTTTCCAATTTTTGGTCAACGATCAACAACTGATAGAACACTACCATATGTCCCCTCAAGCCGATTTTCCCTATTCATATGGGTTGGCTCGTTGGTTCACATGCCACGAGTTCATCGACATCTCGAGCACCGACGTGGCTACATGATGGAATGATATCCATCAACCTGTCGGATCCATCTATGGATAGGGACCCACCCTACCTTAATTAACAATTTGACCCTCTCCTTAATGACATAAGCAATACCCGCTAAAAAATGAGGATTACGAACCATCTGAGTGAGCTATGACCTGTAGATCTATTTATTCTATCTAATTTTTGATGGCCAGTAAGAAAAACTAAACGTTAAGCAAAAGGAAGTGAATCAATAGGAGAATCATAAAGGGTTGCAGGAGCCATTGGAACCTCTTCCTAGGACCAATTTATCTTGGTCAATAGTAAGAAACGTCTTTATCTCCATCAATTAGAGCTTTAAAAACCTAGTCTTTTCCCATCCCCAACTACAAAACCAATAGCTAGAAAAATCTTCTGTTTTAATCGCGGACCATCACGATGTGGAAGTTAGAAAGCCGGTAGAGGTGGTCACATGAGAAGATTTAAGAGGGACTACCCAATAATTTGACATTGGAAGGACTTGGCAATGCTTGAAGGAGTTGCAAACGATATCAACATGGAAATTGAGAATGGTGACGGAGCCTCTTATGGCGAAGGGGGCCTCATTGTAAGCCATGCTTCCTCCTTTCCCATTTCAAAAGTACCCAACCATACTTGTACTCAATGCCTTATGGAGTCCCTTATCTTCGCCAGGTTACATATTATGTCGGATGATCATGATTCATGAAGAAGGAAACCTGGCCATGTTGTAAGTTGATATGTCAAGCTTTAAGCACAAGATGAGATGTTTTAAAATATCTTAAATAAAAAACATCTTTTATTAATATAATATTTCAAAGAACGTGTTAATGCCAAATGAACATTGGTGGATATGTTCTCCATGGTATATTGCATTGGGAAGATATGTCAATGCAAATCTGTCATTGGTGGATATGTTCTCTATCATGTATTACGTTGGAAAAACAAATAAAAAGCTCACTTTATGATGTATTAAGTTGGAAAAAACAAATAAAAGTTCAGTTCACTTTATGAGGTTGGTGCCTCAAATTCTAATATTGCTTCTCAAGCTCTTAATAATATCAAGAGCCATATGGGTGAGTTAATGAGTTAACTTGTCATTATGATATAGACAACTTCATCCCTCATTGAATAGACATTGTCATTACATAGTGATATTTCCCCTCACAGGAATGTGAGAGGAAATATATCCATCAAAGAATTTCTACACACCCAACATATCTTACATCATATCCTCATTTACACTCTTCCCTTCATTTTATTTTACATGCATATTTTGTATCGATGAGTATTATTGTTATTTTTTTAATTATATGTTAGTTGTATTCTTATTTCTTCTTTCTTTGCATATACATTTATATCAACATAAATTTGATTTGTTTTCTTTTTTAATTATATGCATGCAAATATATTTATATCAACTTAAAGTTGATTTGATTTTGGTTCTATAAAATGGCTAAAAAGATTCCATCAATAAAATAATATAAAGTAATTTTTTTTTGTTTTCTTCTTGTTTAAAATATTTCACTTTTATATTATTTAATTATTTTAATTTATGTAAATATTTAATAAAAATGTTAATTGTAAATTAAATTATTTATTTTAAACGAATATAAATATGAATTTTTTTTACAATTTATTTGGAAAAATATGTTTTATATAAAATAAAAGTGGATTTTATTTTTATAGTTTTAACTTAATTTATTATCTGAAAAATAAATATGAAATGCAAAGGTTATTAAAGGTGTCCTTTAAGCCTCGGATGGGGTGAAACGCGGCGATGCCTTGCCACATGGCTCAGCATCAAGCCACAACTTAAATGCTGTAGGCCGCTCCCCATCCCTTCCGCATTTACGATGGTAGCCGGCCATTATAGCCGCTATACGGAGGAGGGACTTCTCCCTCACCCGAACGCACTCACTCAGCCAACATTCAATATGACAGGGTTAATGGGAAGCCATGTGAAGCCGTTATTTGGTAATTCGAAAGGTGGCGAGCCTGGACAGAGCTGGTTCAGTCATTTTTTACCTCCCCGCTGGTTGGGAGCTCTTGTGGAGTTCTGGTTCATTCCCATTTTTGTTTCACTCTCGTTTTGGCTCATTCTCTCTGTATCTTTATCCACCCCTCATCAACAATGACAAGGAAGCGAGGTAGGCCTCACCAAGGCTGGGCCTGGTACACCCACAAAGAGAAAAGGCAAAGGAGGAAGAACCCAAAGCGTGCTCTGTCAATGGCGACTTCCATTCTCCGGCAAAGAGCTCAAGCTGACCAATTGGCACTCCACGCCATTATTGCTGAGCCTGGGACATAATGTAGCACACACACCATGGCAATTGAGCCCAGAAGCCGTCTGAAGGAAGGCGTTGTGAATGAGTTTCCAACCTATTATGTTAATGAAATACCATACCTGGAGGACTTAGCAACCACCCTGGAACCCCAAGCCACGGTGCCTGATATACAGGCTGGAAGTGGTCCGAAGGGAGAGCCAATAAATGATTTCCCAATTTGTATTGTTGAAGAGATACCGTGGATGGGTGACTACAGCCCCACCAGCCACGCTGAGAAGAAAACGAACGAAGACAAGGCTCGAGACAATGCATGCACAGAAAGGAATGTGGACGAGACCGGAGTAGGGATGAATGTGGATGCGGTCAGTACAGGACTGAACATGATCGAGGCCAGAGCAGGGATGAACGTGGAAGTGGGGAATGAAACCTTCGATGAGGCAGGAAATAATGACTTGCATGGTTCACTCATCCGTGCAGAGCATCTGGCTCTGGTGTTCGAACTTTGAGGCCGCATGGTAGACCAGGAGCACAAAACTCTCCTCATGGGACAACATCTAGACCTGCTACTCGATGTGTACTCCAATGCTCCAGCAAAAAGGAAATGTTTGATGTGCGTGCAACCATTTTCCATCCCAGCCAGATTCACGTGGCAGAAAGGCAATGGCGACAGGTCACCGGGTATCTGAGTTCTCCTATGCTAGTTTGTTTTCTGTTTAATCATGTTGTTGCTAAATGTAAACTTGAATTATGGCCACCTGTCCTTGTTTCCTTCGGGTAGGACAGAGGGAAAAATCGTTTTAGCTTATCTTCCTAGACTCATTTCACTTCAAACTATGCTGGTTTCCAGTAAAACGACATCATTTTTGGTGGCTCAAGATGACTATATCTCTGTGTATTTTGTCAATGTTTCTCTGTTAACTTAATATAGCAGGTACTATCTTTTTTACTTAAAAAAAAAAAAGTGTCCTTTAAGTAATATTTACTATATACATTTAAGTAATTTATATATACATTTAAATGATTTATTTTCCATCCCATATATATATATATATATATATATATATATATATATATATAACCAAATCCACTTTGAAATTTATTTTGATTTTTTACTTTTTAAAAAATTTACAAGATTAAAATTGTATTCTAAATCTTTTATCCTTTCTTCATCTTTCTTTATATATATATATATATATATAATCTAGCGCTAAATCCATTTGAAATTTATTTTGATTTTTTTACTTTTTAAAAAATTACAAAATTAAGATTAAAATTGTATTCTAAATATTTTATCTTTTCTTTGCCCTTTCTTTATATTAAGTTCATATCATTATTATGAATAAGAATCTAGATAACTAATTGTAAATAAGAGGGAGATCGTAATTCTTAGAAGGGATTATTTAATTTTTTTTTTTGTGGCACATGTCAATTCCACATTAAGTGCAAAATTACAAATACCCTTCATATTGTGTTGTAAACAGAGCATCTTTAGATGGAATAACATAGTCTAAATTTGAAATTACAATTAATATCCATTATTAATGTTTTACTTTTATGTTTTACTCATACATTAAAAAAACCATTGATTCTAGAGAGTAAATGAAGAACAAAAACATCAATAAAAAAGTAATTACATTATTCTTTTAGGTTTTTCTATGCATGGGGTTTTTATCTTGATTCTTAACCTTAACGTCCAACAACATATTAAACCTATAAAAAAATGTCACTAAATTTAATAGAAAAAAAACCTAATAATACAAATTAAAAGGAAAAATAAAATAAAACCAATAATAAGTAAATAACTATTAACATATTTGTTGAAGAACAAACCTAATAATATATATAAAATGACATAAATTAATAAAACAAATGATTAACATGACTACTAAAAATTGTTTTCCTTAAAATATTAATCTTAATTTTTTATTTTATATATATATATATATATATATATATATATCCCAATGTAAAATGCCATATTTAACAAACACTATATTAAAAAAATTTAATATATCAAAATTTTAACTTTTAATTATCTTTATAATAATTACCCTAGATTACCTTTAAACCATATTCCAATACAATCAAATCATATATCTTATTTGATTATATAACCTAATTAATATTATATATGTATAAACCATATTCGAATACACTTAAATAATATATTTTATTCGATTATGTAACACATACACATCTATAATGTGTATACGTCTATAACTCCCTTTGGTATAAGTGTAAATGTATGTGTAAAAGGCGTTGGAACCATGTAAACTCTTGATTAAAAAAACCTTTACACATTAAAGTATATATATATATATATATATATATATATATATATATATATATATATATATATATATATATATTTTTGTAAATCAATAGAATATATTTTTGTGACTACCTAAGTTATGTTGTTATTAAATAAATTGTTATATATTAAATAATTAAATGATACATTTCCATGTCACAACAATTGTTAATCAAGAGTCTAAACTCTAGTTATTGTTAAACTAGTCATCTCAACTATCCACAATTAGTGAATTGGTAATCCTACCTTGTATCATTTTTTTTTCTTAATTAAGACATAGACACTCTCATTGATCCCATAATTTTTTGGGTCATACTTATCACTATATCTTTAAAAAATTGGTAGTAAAGAGAAATGGTAATTCCGACTTGAACTCAACTAAAGATTCATTCAAATCAATTCTTGAAGGAAAGTTTATGATTTTAATTTTTATTCTTGGTAAATGGAGAAATTTATTTTAGAGCAATACATTTTTTTTCCAAAGGAAAAAACATAAATTTTATTCATATAGAAAAAAATTACATTCTAAATAATGCATGAGAAGACATGCATTTAGTTTAGCTAGCCTCAATAAGCAAGTCATTTTGTACTGAATAAGATAAGAAATTCCAATACAATAAATTCATATGAGAACTAAGAGGAATAAATATACTTGTAGAGAATAAAGAGGGACCGATAAAACCTCATCACAAGTCTACAAGAGAAAAACCAAGAAGCGAACCCCATAAATTGTCAAGAGAAAGCATCGAAACAAAACCCTTAAAGATGCTACATAAGCCAAATGGACCATGTCAGAGCGACATACATCCTCCTAGAGAGAGAAGGAGAGGGTACAAAACCCCCCAAAAATGATTACTATCAAACTAAACATGACACCACCTCCTTAGCACCAGAGAGAAACAACACTTAGTGTAGATCAAACCCTGAATAAATTGACACCAGAAAGGGGAAAAAACAAAAGGAGAAAGTAAGAAGCTGTAGAGAAGAGATATCGCCTCAATAAAAAAAACTCCAGCATTGAAAGCAATGATGGACCAAAGGAAAAAAAATCCAGGAGAAGCACTGCCAAAGTCAGATTGAAAGGGCATGAGACACCAAAATATGCCACCCAAAAACCCACCACCAAAGAAACGTCGAAAATATTACTAGCAGCCATTAGATCCAGAGAAAACCACAATCCCAAGGGAGGAGAGGCCATGCAAGGCCAAATAAAACACCCGACGACGGCCAAAACCAGCCATTGGAGCGAGCACCCACCACCCATGATGAACAATGACAGACAATTGTAGAAGGCGGCGATGACGTGCAGATGTGGGGGTGACAAAAAGAAGAATTTAAGGTGAAATGAGGTAGGGAAGATCCATGCCACTGCACACAAAACCGGTAGCTACAAAAGCTAGATCTGGCATACTAGCGACCACAAGCGAGACTCGAAAAACCTGCAACGAGTCGTGACAATGACCATCGTAGACTGCGGCTATGGTAAACTCTGGCTGCAACTGTGTTCTAGGAGCTCTGTATCCTCCTTCCTCTTTTTCAATCTAATACTCTCTCCTAGTTTAGAGTAATAAATTGTGGACCAAATATTTTAATTTAAAGGAACCTAATTTTTGCATTGTTTATTTTTGCATTTTTTATGGTTTTTGGCCTATATACTTAAAATTTTAGTGTACATTTATGGATTTGGTGTTCAATTAGTTATATTGAATGCATATTTTAAGGGATGGATCACCCTACTTAGCTATGATCAATGTCGGATCTAAGGATGGAAGATCAAGTCAATTATCCTAAGGGAACGCCCTTGCCCTGGGTAAGCAGGGGAAGATCCCAGGCCTCTATCTCACGGAATAAGTGCCAGTGAACCCGCTTGTACTTATTGGCCTTTCCTCCCATATCTACTCATGAGATCCTCCCAATATAAAATCTTCATTGTTTTCGTCTACCAACTTGCTGCAATGTGGATGGAGCTCCATTCTTGAGAGATTATAAAACATTAAATATGTAATGTCAAGCATAACAAACGTTTAATTATTGACCATTAATAATAAAAAAATCCATACATGTATATCTACCCACAACATTATCATTTAAAGTATAGATGTAAAACAAGAATGTTGTTAGATTCATTGCAGTTGTTTGTAGACTTGGAAAATTTTCATTTCTTAATCTAAATAAAACCAAAAAGACCACTTACGATAATTTCATGTATGTCAACAACAACTTGGATGAAGTAACTTGATACAAATATCTTAGAATTGATCTTCATCATAACTCAAATGAAACTATAATATTGAGAAAATGATAAATGGAGGGAAAAAATATTACTTGAAAACAATTGTAAATCATTGAACATTTGCCTATGGGATACGAAAAAACTTTTCTTTCAGAGACTCATCACTCTTTTTATCTTATAAGGTTGTGAAGTTTGGGGTTGCATCACCTCTAGAGAATTGTGGAGAAAGACACAATAAATCCAAAATCAAAATCAAAATCTCAAATTTATTTTATAACTTATAATCTCAAAGTCAATTGAAATACATGCTATCTTATCCTTCTCATAGAAGAAATTTTTTCCCATATTGAGAACACAACTATGACTCGATACCTAATGTATAAGAACAAGATAAACAACATGGGAGACAAGAGACTTCCGAAGATTTCTTCAAATTCCAATCAAAATTACCTATCACTCACTCATGGTTGGCATAAAGATGCCAAGTCTTAGCTAAATCATTGGGGTATGAAGGAAGATGTCACTTTGCAGAATAACCATAATATGAAAAATATTACTACTTCTAAATTTAAGGAGAAATTGTGGAGCCATAAATAATTAAAGGATTCAATAAGGAGGTGATCAATCATAATTGAGAAGATGAAAACTATCTCTATATTTTGATTAATTGTGTAAAAAATATAATCAACATTGCTAAAATAAGAACACACTCTCACAAGCTCCATAGTGAAATTGAGCCTTGCACAATTACTAAAACTTAGTGGGTTGAAAGAATTTGTCATCTTTGTGACATTAATAGGTTGAAAATGATATTTTTTTTTCTCTTGATATGTCCTTACATCCATATCAAGATCACAATTTCAAAATATTTCTTACCTTTCAATCCATCAAAATTATGGTGATTTAAGAAGCTTCTCTTAAATCAATACGTAAATAAAACTTAAAAAAAAAAAAAAAAAATTCCTTCTCTTTTTTAAAGTCCAATAAATCAAATTTATTTTTAATAGATATAATATTAAATGTTTGATTCAATCTCTACTTTTGGCATGTTGTACTACACAACATAGTGACATTTAACAATATTATTAAATATTTTTATTATAATTATCTTCTTCTATTTTATATATTAAGATTATTTTGGTATGTTGCATACATCACATAGTGGCATTTAACAATATTATTAAATATTATGTTCTTTTGTAAAATAAGATTTTTTTTATATGTTGCAATATATAATATAATAATATTTAACAATATTATTAAATATTTTTATTTAACAATATTATTAATTTTTTTTTATATGTTGTAGTACATAACATAGTTGCATTTAACGATATTATTAAGCTTTTTTATCATAGTTTTGTTTATCTATATTTTTAAGATAAGATTCTTTTGGTATGTTGCAATACATAACATAGTAATATTAAAAACAATATTTTTATTTAACAATATTATTAAACATTCTTATTATAGTTCTGTTTTTCTATTTTAGATACTAAGCTTGATTTGTTAATGTTTTTTTATACTTTATATATTAAAGCTAATGTGTTATTATGTTCTTAGATTTTATATATTAAGATTAATTTATTATTGTAATATTTTAATTTTAAAGTTTAAAAAATAAGTAGTAAATTTACTAATAATGAGGTGTAATTGATATATTTATAGTTTGATTTAGTTTAATGGTTAAGGACATGTGTTTTTTTCTTAAGAAATCACATGTTAAAAGAAGTTTAATTGGAAGCTTAGTTGAATAGCGCTACTTATTTTTATGATACCAATCATATATAAAGTTTTATTTATTTTTACTTTTAAAAATATAAGAAAAAAATTATAAAACTTAAAATCATTTAAAAGTGATTAGTATATTTTATGTTGATACACTTTGAAGGATTCTATATGCACATACATCCTTGTTTGCAAATAAAAAAATGTCATTTAAAATAATCTAGCCTTACATCTTTGTTTGCAAATAAAAAGTGGCTACTTCAATTCATGATACTTCTAAATTTTCATTTTTACCAAATAACTATAGGTGTTGAACACTTAAGTTTTCTTTTTGTTAATAGAATACTACATCTATTCCACTGAATCGTTCACATATTATTACGCCCAAAGGCATATACCTATTGACAATGGGCAAATTTAATAGGGGTTTAGTGTTTGATAAGTTTTCTATGGACAGGATTAAATATGGCTGGAATATTCTTAATAGTCACACAAAATAAATGGTTGTGATTTCAATCATTAACTTCCTAGCTATTATAAAGACATCTGTTTATGTGTTTACTTTTTTACATTTACCTAATCATATTTAAAAATTACTTTGATAGCTAACTGATTGCCACCTAAGTGATTAACAAAAATTAAAATATTAACACCAGATAAATGAAGCTCAACCATTTATTTGTTAATCAATAATAAAATTTAATATATTTTTTTAAGGATTCTTTTCATCTTATTAGCCTTTCGAGGTTGATCAACCACAATTATGTGGCTATGCTAATATTATCTCTATATTAATTGTCAATAGGTATACGCCTTTCAACGTAATTAAACACATTTATCTCACTGAATCATTCACATAATATATTATCCTTATATTATGTACGTGAAAACATATATAGATAGAAGCGTTTGGGAGTCTTCGTGGTCTCGGTGGCAGAGCTTTCAAATGGCCCACCCGCTAAGAAAGCAAATTTATTGATGCGTAATTCGAATATTGAGAGGTACCCCAGATACTGAGACGATTGAGTTTTACATAAAAACTCCAGTGAGTGGTTTTGCTTTGATGATGTCTCAGTCATATGTGAAAGTACATATACATCACCTCACTGAATCGCTGGCACAATATATTATCTATGATGGAAGCGTTAGGGAGCCTTCGTTGCCTCGGTCGCAGCTTTCAAATGGCCCGTCGCCATTACAAGCTCCATCCTTAACCTGAGCTGACTCTGCCGAGAATTCAACTGGATGTTCTGCAGCTGGTATGACAATTGCCTTATTCTGTATGGGCTGTAGCGGAGGTGGTGAATAGAATTTCTGATGGAACATTATGATTATCGTCGATTGGTTTATGGTCCACAGTAATCATGAAATTTGCACGCTGTCCCAACTCGTCCACGACAATAATCAGAGTCTGAAGCCTAGCTACAATCTCTATGAGAAGACAGGCAACTGTTGCAAGAGGAAGGGTGTCCATGAAGGCCACACCATGGATTGTTTCGTTCTCTTTTACTTGGTTTATTCCAGCCACTGCAGAATCGTCCGTCGTTACAGGAATATCTCCATGAGGCCAGATCTTGCTTTTGCTCGATAAAATAGGTTTTTTGCTTTCTTCACCTGCCCGACCATCAGTCTTCTTGATTCTCAAAACTTGTGGGTTTTTAGATTCAGAAGGCGGGGTAATTTTGAGGTTAATACTTTTTTGTTGTGGTGTTCCTTCGTCGATCTCCCACCTTTTACCCTTTGAAAACAACTCCGGTTGGGACGACAAACAATTCTGTAATTCCTCCACCGCTCTGTTGAAGGCATCAGTCATGAGATCGATTCTTGTGCTTCAGGTCATTGTTTTTATGCTGTCGGCTAGTTCCAGTATAACCTTGGAGGATTCGGCTACGATGTTCATGCATGGTGCTTTTAGGTGCTCTCAAGAAATAGGGTGCCTGGAATCAAGTGATTTATCAGAATAGTTGGGTTGTGTTTCAAAAATTTAACACAATTCAGCTTCATGTTCCGAATCTAAATTTTAATGAAGCATACCTGAATCTCAGATTGCAGGCACCCATTCAGAGCTTCTACGCAATATGCGCAATAACGCATCCTTGCTCCAATTGTGACGTATTGCTTCCAAGGATATCTGAATCCAAATTGCCCGTGTACTGGGAACTCCCATCTAGCAAAGTTCGCCTGCCAAAGAGATTCAGGAACATCACGTAACAAATACCGCAGTTAATACAAATGCGTAAGGATTATTTTCCGTTAAATTCGGAATGAGAAGTATTATTCAATTAGGGCATGGCCACATTTATGATCACTACAGGAAAGTGACTGTTAAACACAAAAACCAAAAACCACTCAGATAAATAAACTACAGATAATCGATTGTCAACTATAATGAGATGCACAATTAATTTTCATCATTTTACAAATTTTCACTAAATCATTAAAAAAAAAGAAATTGAATATTCTTATAAAATAAAATAAAAARGAGTTGTTTTACTGTTTTATGTGTTATTAGTTGGAATCATGTGACATAAATTTGTACAAAATYACTATTTTTTGTTATTTAAAGTCCATTTCTGAATGCAGAAATGGATCCAGCATGCTAATCACTTAAATCTGTAAAAGAGTCATTTAGTGGAAAAAAAACTACTTTGTCCAACTCTTTCCCTAATCAGACTATATAAATTTTTCTCRGGCTAAACTTTATACTAAATGACTATTTTTTCCTGGGACATTTAATCAGGTGAGAAATTGTTAGATTAGTAGATTTGAGTGATTATTTTTGTATAATCAGAGTGCTCTTGTACATTTATATTGCCAGATTCTGGCTAAAAAAATAATTTGGGACAACACCTAGACAATGCCAATAAATTTGCACAAACTCATTGTTTTGTCTTTTAAAATCTATTTCTAAATGAAGAAATAGATTTAGCATGCTAAAAAATTCCTAGGGCATTCTGATTATACAGAAATAATCACTTAAATATATGGATCTAACAATTTCTTGCTGAATTTGTTAAATATCCTTAACCATCCTAAAATTTATACTTAAAATAATATCATTATTTAAATTATTTAAAAAATAATATTAATAAAATTAAAATTAAATGATTACAATTAAAATTAAAATCAAGTAAATTCATTTCACACTATCTATTAAATATTATAGGGATGAACTTTTTTAAGATGCAAATTTTATTTCAAATTAAATATTAATATTTTCATATTAAATAATAATAAAAAAATTACAATTATGTGATTGTGACTATTTAATAAATCTGAATTTAAAATAAATCAATATTTTAAAATAAATCTGAAGGCGTACACCTATTGATAATGGGCAGATTTAATAGGGGTTTAGTGCTTAATAAGTTTTTTATGGACAGGATTAAATATGGATGGAATATTCTTAGTAGTCACACAAAATAAATGGCTATGATTTCAATCATTAACTTCCTAGCTATTATAAAGACATCCGTTTATGTGTTTACTTTTTTACATTTGCCTAATCATATTTAAAAATTACTTTGATAGCTAACTAATTGCCACTTAAGTGATTAACATAAATTAAAATATTAACACCAGATAAATGAAGTGCAACCGTTTATTTATTAATCAACAATAAAATTTAATATATTCTTTTAAGAATTTGTTTCATCTTATCAGCCTTTCCCCGTTAACTAGTAGCTATTTAGCTGTTGTGCTAGTATTTAAAATGTTATAAACGTAACATCTCTCATTACTTACTATAATAATTTATTGAGTTTGATACTTACCCATGCGTCTTCGATAGCTTTTGAATTTAACACGCATTTGTAACCGTTGGAGACGTTATTGTTGTCAATGTCCTGATGCGAGGATTTCTGGAAATATTCCGCGACGCACCCTGAAACGTATGGAAAACGAAATCTTAGCAAAAGCAAAGAACAAGAGGACCATTAAAGTGCACCATGAAAGTGCAATGGATTCTCAAATCCTATGATATGATACATAACAAGCACAAGCCAGGCTGTGTATCATATAGATTATTCAAAATGGTTTGGAAATTTTCATTGTCGTTAGAATTTGCTGAACTAAAAAGGTCAGAGAAATGGCTATGTAACATATGGGTTAATTTAATATGGATTAATTTAAAATGGTTTGAAAATTTTCTTTGGAAATTAGAATTTGGCGAACTAAAAAGATCAGAGAAATGGCAACATATGGGTTAATTTAAAATGGTTTGAAAATTTTCATTGTAAATGTCTGTATCATATGGGTTAGTCAGAATGGCTTGAAAATTTTCATTGTCATTAGAAATAGAATTGGGCCAGTAAGAAGTTTAGAGAAATGGTTGTGTATTATATAAGTTATTCAAAATGGTTTGGACAAAATTTTTGTAGTCAAAATTTTGTTGTTAAAATTTGGTAAGTAAAAAGTATAGAGAAATAGCTGTGTATCATATGGATTATTCAAAATGGTTTGGAAAATTTCATTGTAGTTAGGATTTGGGGAAGTAAAAAGTTAAGATAAATGGATGTATATTATATGGATTATTCAAAATGGTTTGGAAAATTTCATTGGTTAATCTTAAAATTTGGGAAGTAAAAAGTCCTGAGAAATGGTTGTGTATCATGTGGATTATTTAAAATGGTTTGGAAAATATCATTATCATTAAAATTTGGGGAAGTAAAAAGTTCAGAAAAATGGATGTATATTATATGGGTTATTCAAAATAGTTTGGAAAATTTTATTATAGTTAAAATTTATCTAAGTAAAAATCCAAGAGAAATGACTGTGCAAAATGGTAGGAATGACTATACTGTTTATAGTACATTCATAGTTTTGATGTTCTTTGCTGATGATATGCTCGATGCAAGCCGAAGCATGGATAAAATCAGTAAGAAAATGACTCACGTGGACATGACAATTCAAATGAGGGATCAAGGAGCAGCAAAACAAGTTGTGGACATGGAAGTATACAGAGATGGTAATGATAAGTTGTGGTTAGAGTTTAGTATGAACATTGTAAAACCGGTTTTTATCCCTCTTGTTTTTCATTATAAGTTTTCTTCAAGTATAGGGCCTGTCTATAAAGAAGAAAAGATTATGTTTCCTGTAAGTTCAGTAGGAGGTTTGTTGTATGAGATGAAATGGTTAAGACCAGGAGTTTCACATGCTAATGATGTTGTCAGAAACGTGACAGATTCAGGTGTTGCAGTGAAATGGGTGCTTCAGCGTTTGAGAAGCACAAATGTCACCTATAATGGTTACGCTGATATAGTCAATGATGATTGTAATGTATATTGTAATACAGATTTTCTAGATAGAAAGAGATCTATCACTAAATATGTTTCACAACATAGTTGTGGACGACATGTTGGAGGTGGAGTGACTCCTGAGGAAATCCAAACTCGTGCAAATCGCAAAGACGAGATCATGGAACCAGTTTTATTAGAGAAGTTGCAGTGATGCTTGGCTTCTCTTGGCTTGCAACAAAGGTGATGAACAAAAGAAAGAAGCAAGGCGACAGGTTAATTGTTGTCAAGGTGGAGATTGTTGGGATTTTGTGACAACCAATTACCAAAAACAGATTTGAATCCTATTATTCTGCATTGGTTACAACCAAATAGACCAAGTTAGAATATGGATAGGGATTGCATTTAATATTTAGTTTCATGTGTGAATGTATAAATTCACGTAAGCCCGTAGAGGCAAAATGGACTGTGAGAGACTGAGTGTATGAGAGACTTGCAAATTGGATGTAATCTCCATAAACCCAATAATAAGAGAACCGATGCCTATGCTTGGTGGACATAGCCCAACATTTGGATGAACCAAGTGAAAATCCTTGTATCTATTTCTTATATGTGTGATTGTTAACTATCACTATGAATTGTGTTTTCCACACTAACAATTCTAACATAATCTTCAACCATTAACCTAATTCCACCATTAACCTAATTCCTTTACTAAGTATAATTCTTGAACCATTAACCTATTTCTTTTACTAAAGAAGAGTAACACTTAATCCACTAAAAGCATATATACATCTATCTTACTGAATCGTTGACATAATATATTATCTTTACATTATCTACGCCCATATATAGATAGAAGCGTTTGGGAGTCTTTGTGGTCTCGGTCGCACAGCTTTAAAATGGCCCATCCGGTAAGATAGCAAATTTATTGATGCGTAAGTCGAGTATTGAGGGCGTACCCGAGATATTGACACGATTGAGTTTTACATAAAAACTCCAGTAAGTGGTTTTTCTTTCGATGATGCGCAAGTCCTATGCAAAAGTACATATACATCAGCTCACTGAATCGCTGGCACAATATATTATCTATGATGGAAGCGTTAGGGAGCCTTCATTGCCTCCGTCGCAGCGTTGAAATGGCTCCTCGCCTTGATAAGTTCCATCCTTAACCTGAGCTGATTCTGCCGAGAATTCTAGTGGTTGTTCTGCAGCTGGTATGACAACCGCCAGATTCTCTATGGGCTGTAGCGGAGGTGGTGAATGGTTGCTGGGTAGAGTTTCTGCTGAAGCATTATGATTATCGTCAATTGGTTTATCCTCCATAGAAGTCGTGAAATTTGCACTCTTTCCCAACTCGTCCACGGCCATAATCAGAGTCTGAAGCCTAGCTACAATCTCTATGAGAAGACATGCAACTGTTGCAAGAGGAAGGGTGGCCATGAAGGTCACACCCTGGATTGTTTCGTTCTGTTTTACTAGGTTTATTCCGGCCACCACAGAATCGTCCGTCGTTTCGGGAATATCTCCATGAGGCCAGATCTTGGTTTTGTTGGATACAATAGGTGTTTTGTTTGATTCACCTGCCCGACCATCAGTCTTCTTCATTCTCAAAACTTGTGGGTTTTTAGATTCAAAAGGCGGGGTAATTTTGAGGTTAATACTTTTTCGTTGCGAGGTTTCTTCCACGATCTCCCACCTTTTACCGTTTGAAAACAGCTCTGGTTGGGACGACAAACAATTCTGTAATTCCTCCACTCTATTCAAGGCATCGGTCATGAGAACGATTCTGGTGATTCGGGTCATGGTTTTGATACTGTCCGCTAGTGCTAGTATAACCTTGGAGGACTCGGAAACGATGTTCATGTATGGGGCTTTTAAGTGCTCTCGCAATAAATAGGGTGCCTGGAATCAATAGATTTATCAGCCTAGTTGGGTTATTATTGAAAAATTTAACACGACTGGGCTTCATGTTCTGAATCTAAATTTCAATCAAGCTTACCTGAATCTCCGATTGCAGGCACCCATTAAGAGCTTCTATGCAATATGCGCAATAACTGTTGCGCATATAATAATTTCTACCTACTGCCATTAAAGCGAACCTTCTACTCAACCGCCGTCACTATTCTTCCACCGCTCGTCATGAACACTCCAGAAAACTCTGCCGACACTCCAGATTGTCTCGGGAGGCTTCAGAAGCTTCCTCTCCATCTATAAAATCAAGCATTGTAACCATTCAGCTGTGTGTTCAATAAAATCGCCATTTGCTGTGTATATTTCTGTGTTTATTTGCCTCTGCCCACTCATCCTGGTATCAGAGGAAGGTGAGCGAGTTGTTCTGCATTGTGTTGAGGAAGCCGCAGCTTCCAGGTAGAGAAGTGAGAGCTGTGCATTAAGTTAGCAGCGTGAATTTTGAGAGCTCCTGTGCGTTGAGCTGAGGAAGCCGCAGCTTCCAGTTTCAGCCTCGTCTGGCAGAATTGTCTTGATAGTCGTCCGGAGTAGAGGAAGACGACAAAAGAGAAGTTGAACCGCTCCATCTCAGCAGAAAGACTGCATATTAGTTTTTGCAATTCTTCAGCAAAGGAGCCGCAGAGCGGGAGGTTTAGATCCTGGACCAACCGGGGTAGTCATTAGCTGGAGAGTCGCTGGAAGGTCGTGTCATTCGCTGAGAGCACACCGTAGCATATTTCGGTAAGGATCTGCATGCAGAGGAGGCCACAGAACCAAAATTCGAGGGTTTAAGGGCCAACTAGTTCTCAGGAAGTGAAGCAATACAATAGATTTTCTTTTGTGAGTTATCTGTTTGTGTTCTGCTTCTATTCTGAGGGGTGTTGAGTGTTTTCTGCATAAACTTTTAGAAGAATGGCATTATATTGAGTGTCTTTGTTTACCCCTATTACCATGATTTTTATTTGCTGGTATGGTGGATAAAATTATAGCTATCTAAGTGCTTAAAGATCATTTATAAGACTAGCACAGGAGTAAATTTATTGGTTGAAGAAGTGT
>JASDQU010736474.1:26637-47298 GCA_032191745.1 Picea mariana
CTATCATCAGATCCTTAGCTCCGGAGGTTTTTCTTGGGGAAAATATAGTTTGAAGTTTGAAATTTCTGAAGATTGAATCACGAAGAAGATCGCAGTCATTGATTTGAAAAGTGAAGATCTAATCCATCAATATAAAAGGTGCCAGAGTTGGGCCATTGATCAGGAAGCCTCATCTCAGATCACAAGATCAATGGTTGCGCTCCATTGTGGGGTCGAAAGGTGCGCACATTTTTAAATCTCAGGGGTGTTCCGCAATCAAAACCATGGTTTTGAGAAAGGGATGCGTGGTGGTTCATGGTGAATTGCGGGGACAAAAGTTTTTTTAATTCATACCACCCTTGGTAGCACCTGCAATCGCGTAATTTCATAGGGTTTTGTACCTAGGTCAAATTGAAGATGGAGTGATGGAGAGGAGCTGCACCAAAGGCCGAAAGCGCCTGTATTTGGTCACAAAAGAAGATCTACTTGGCCTCGAGGCATCAAGATTGACTCAAAGAAGTCATGGGCACCGCCTAGAACATTCATGGGTGTCAGGCCTCATCATGATCCCGATGATGGTAGTTATTGAAAATGGGGGTGGTGGTTGAGACCTCGTCTCGCCCCATAAATGGAATGCGTGGAAAGAAGGGTTGTGGGGGCTAATTGTTAGTCCAAAGCTTCCCGGGGGACCAATTTTCCTGCAAAGCACATAACTGATCTAGACTCGCGTCTGACATAAGAAGGCCTGCAAAGGCTGATAGAGTAGGCATCGACTAGAAAATTTGAGTGCGGGGGTCCGATCACATTCCTGGTGGTTGCATCATTTCTAGTATATATAGGCAGTTTTGATATTTTGTTAAGGTCGAATGGTTGAGCTAGTCTCCCCACTATTGTAATATTTTGATGAAGAACAGTGGTTCTCTGGTTATGTACTTGATTTGAGACTTCTTGATTAATCTAAGTCAGCTTCTCTTACTCCATATTATTTTCCTGTGATACTGAGAGAGTTCATGAATGACTGATTCACATGGATTGTTGTGATTGTATTATGATGAATGTTTGATTGTAGTGTTGTTATGATTTCTTTCATTTTCCTTGAAATTTGAACCCAAGAGGATCTTATGTTTGAGTTTTTCCTCCTTAAGTTGCTTGAAGACCCGATGTCCATAGCATACCTCTACACCTTTCTCACCAAAGTCTTCCTTCTACTCACATTTAATCCAACTTATTGACTGAAGTTAATCCAAGACCTCAATTTCTTTTGCATGCTAGTCCAGATTTCTGAGTTAGAATGTTATTATCATTGAGTCTTCTCCATTTGACCACCTAAAACTCATTTACATTTACTGTATAAAATGATGGGTACTGGGCTTACCTTCTATGCAATCTGAAGGTGACTTCTAGTGAAAATAGGATGGATTGAAAGTCATCTTATTAACCCTTAAGGATGAGGGGAAAGATGAGTTTATGTTTCCGGAAAGAGATCTTGTTAAGGAGACAGGATTATTCTATGCATTAATAGTGCAAAAAGGAGTCAGGGAAGACATACCAGTCCCTATTGAAGTGGCCAAGACATTATAAGAATATGTTGATATTATCCCTAATGAACTACTTGATGGTCTTCAACCAAAGAGGGATATTCAACATCACATTTATCTAATCCCATGATCATCTTTACCTAATCAAGACGCCTATAGGATGAGTCCTACACAACATCCATATCTCAAACAGAAAGTGATAGAACTTATAAAGAAATGTGTGGTAAGAGAAATTATGAGTCCCTATGTTGTACCGAAATTGTTGACTCCCAAAAGGGATAATACATGGAGGATGTGCACATATAGAAAATCAATTAATAAAATTACCATAAAATATCAGTTTCCTATACCACACTTAGACGACATGATGAATGTATTGGATGGAGCTAAATATTTTAGTAAAATTTATTTGCGAAGTGGATACCACCAGATCCAGACTTGCGAAGGGGATGAATGGAAAATTTCCTTCAAAACTAGAGATGGAATATATGAATGGATGGTGATGCCATTCGGGATGTCCAATGCACCTAGTACTTTCATGCGGTTGATGAATACTATGCTTCGACCTTATATTGGTAAGTTTGTTGTCGTTTATTTTGATGACATCCTAGTTTTCAGTAACAACAAAGTATATCACTTGTAACATTTAAAAATTATATTGGATGCATTGAGAAAACATCATCTTTATGAAAACTTGAATAAGTGTAGGTTCCTATAAGAAATTTTGGTATTTATGGGTTTCTTCATCTCAGTAGAAGGAGTCAATATGGATTCAGAGAAGGCTAGAGAAATTTTGGAGTGGCCTAGTCCAAGGAGCGTAACATAGGTAGGAAGTTTTCATGAGCTAGCCACCTTTTACTGAAAATTTATTCGAAATTTTAGCAGTGTTGTAGCACCCATAACATATTCCACCAAAGGAAAGACATTCACGTGGACCAATGAAGCTAAGGAAAGTTTTAAGTTTCTAAAGAAGAAGGTAAATGAGGAACCTATATTAGCCTTACCATATTTTGATAAAGTGTTTGAGGTAGACTATGATGCTTCACATGTAGGCATTGGAGCTATACTTAGCCAAGTAGGTAGACCAATTGCATTTTTTAGTGAAAATTTGAATGAGGTAAAAAAGAACTACTCCAAATATGATGTATAATTTTATGCAATTGTGCAAGCATTGCAACATTGGAGGCATTATTTAGTGCCGAAGGAGATTCTGTTATTTACCTATCATATTGCACTAAAATATCTAAACACCCAAGAGAAATTAAACAATAGACATGACAAATGGGTCTCCTTATTACATGGCTACACCTTTGTCCTGAAGAACAAATTATGACAAAAGACTCAAGTTGCAAATGCTTTGAGTCGGCGCATTGTTCTTTTGACAACCATGTAAAATCAAGTAATTGGGTTTGTTTCATTGAAGGATCTATGTTCATTTGATAATGAATTTTGGGATATTGTGGAATAGTTGAAGAATCGAGTCACTCGGAACATGGATCTTATTCAAGGTGAATATTTTATGCACTATGACTACCTATTCAAAGGAAAACAACTATGCATTGCAATTGGTTCTATGAGAGAAAATATTATCAAAGAACTTCACCGTAGTGGTTTGGAAATAAATTTTGGAAAGAACAATACTCCTTAATAGAGAATAAGTATTACTGGATGAATATGAAAAATTATATAACCAGGTATGTGGCACGATGTAGAATTTGTCAAATGGATAAAGGACACTCATAGAACACAGGGTTGTATATGCCATTACTAGTGCCCATAGGCCCATGGACATATCTGCGCATGGAATTTGTGTTGGGGATTCCAAACACAAAACGCGATATTGATTCTAATTTTGTGGTTGTTGATAGGTTCTCTAAAATGGATCGTTCATTTCTTGCAAGAAAACTAGTGATGCATCAAGGGTGGTGGAATTGTTTTTTTCATAAATTGTTAGATTGCATGGGGTTCCAAAAAATATTACCTCTGATAGAGATACTCGGTTCTTGGGTCATTTTTGGAGGAATTTATGGAAGAAAATGGGGACTAAATTATAGTTCAATAGTGCCTATCACCCCCAAACATATGGGAAAAATGAGGTAGTAAATCGGAGTTTGGGAAACATGTTATGGAGCATTATTGGAGAGAATCCCAAGAAGTGGGATTTGGCTTTACCTCAAGAATATTTTCCCTACAATCATTCAGTGAATAGATCTACAAGTAAATATCCATTTCAAATTTTTTATGGTAGAAATCCTATGGGTCTCCTAGACTTGGTGTAGCTACTACTTGGGGATAGGATCAATGATGATGGAGAAGCATTTGCAGAACACATTCAACAGTTGCAACAACAGGTGAGACAAAAAATACAAGCTAGTAATGAACAAAACAAAATTATAAAAGATGCTCACCGATGATATCGGGTATTCAATGAATGTGATTTGGTGATGGTTTATTTATGGAAAGAGCAGTTTCCTATAGGAACCTACCACAAATTGAAGTATAAGAAAATTGGTCCTTGCAAGATTCTCAAGAAAATTATTGAAAATTCTTATAAGGTCGATTTACCAGCCAATCTCAATATTTCCCGCATGTTTAATGTTTCTAATGTATATATCTTCCATGGGGACAATCTAGGTGATGATAGTGAGGCAGAGGTGGATTGGCAAAAGGCCAATCCAAGAAAGAAAAAGGAAAATATTGTGAATATTTTAGATAATAACACCCTTCATACTCGGCAAGGCCAATACAATAGATATCTCATCTAGTGGGAAGGTGTATCACCAATAGAGAGTACATGGATTACATAGGAGTACCTGTTGAGCCTACATCCCATTAAGTGGCGATAATTTGAAGACAATAATTGTTGGGTATGTGTTATATTCATTGCACAACTAGACCTAATGTTTTCTATGTTGTGTTGGGTGCATATGGGGGTTGCAGGGGTATCACCCCTGAGAATTGTTTTTTCCTTGGGAAACATGTCGCATTTTCCCTCATTTTTTGTGTCGCCTCGATTTTCATGTTCATTGTTGGGTGGTTTTTTGGCACATGGTTTTTGCTGATGGTTTTCTATTTCTGGTTAAGGAATTAGGGTTGTTGACTAATGCAGGTCATTGATTTAATGTTTTGGATGTCGTTGGCTCCTATATGTATATTGTATTGTAAACAATGTATGACTATGAATGAATATAGAATATGTTGGTTTTTCCGGTTTAGGTTTCCAGGGGAAAAATATCTGTGTAATGTGTGTATTTTCCATTGTATATTTTATGTTCTTTTACTGAAAAATCTATTTGCAGTAAATATTGTACAAGATTTAAATCTACAGAAACTTGTAGAAGTTGCATTCTTTTCAACCATAGGAGAATGATGCAGGGATTTTCGATGGTCATAACTTTTGACTGAATTATCCGTTTGGGATGAAATGGAGGTTCATATCGAAGATTTCATTGCCATGTCGATCTAATCCTTTAGATTGAACATTATTTCAACACTTTTCCAGGGCCAAATTTCTTCATACATGACATCAAATTGGGGTTTCAATGTTTTTAAGGGAATTTTTAAATTAGTAATTATTAGTTATCTCTTAGTTTATTTACCTAAACAAAAAAGTGAGTTGACAAATAGTGTATCTCTAGTTAGCTTTAAGTTATTGGTCAATTTTAGAGTCGTGCGAGAATTTCCTAAAATTAGTTGTTTTTCTAAAATTAGGTGTTTTCAAAGATCTCATATAGTAGTTATAAGGGGTTGAACTTCCATTCTAATAGGTAGGATGGAGAAGGAATAAAAGAGAGCTATTTTCCATTTACATATTTTTGCGTGATTTTTTAGATCTCGTGTATGAATCAAAGTTTATTGACTACATCATTAACCATCATCATTATCATATATAAATATGAATTAAGTCAAATAATTTTATCAAAATTATGAATTTAAATTAACAAAATTATTATTATTAATATAAAATTGATTCATTTTTTTAGATATTTTTATTACATAATGTTAATATTTGACATATATAATTTTATTAAACTAAATTTAAACATTATAAATTTGGATTAATAAAAATATTATTTTTAATATAAAAATTATTCAATTTTTTTAAATATTTTTATTATATAATGTTAATATTATATATATATATATATATATATAATTTTATTAAAATCTAAATCTAAAATATTTGTTTATCAAATTTTAAAGAAAAATGTCGATTTCCTTAGCATTATTTTAAGTTACTGAAAAAAAACTAAGCCACTAAAAAATGAAGCTTATTTTAATAAAACTCAACTATTTACTTCATGGAATCATTGTCCATTGAAAACAAATACAATTGTATATATATATGTGTAGATTAGAATATTTGTATTTCTTTCAAAAACTTACAGCCAAATACGTATTAGTCAGCTTGGTGCATGGATTTCCAAAAAATGGAAACTAGCATCAGCACCAGGTATCCTCAAAACTTAAAAGTATGCTTTAAGGGTCATAATCAAACTGTCTAAGAGTGTCAAAAAGAATACATTATTGTTCTAGGTTGAAATTTAACCTGAAAACTACAAAAAATGGAAATAAATGAGTAACCAAAATTATAACTAGATTTCCAAATTATACAACAAACTAATCCTTGTTGTCAGCATCACAAGGAGGAACTGGTACGACAGGAGTGCACACACAACTATGAGAGGAGAGTGGACAATGTTGAGAAGTATGGTGTCTTGATAATGATTCTAGGAGAATTTCCAACTTGCGGTCCATCGTCTCCTGGCGATATTGATGTTCTTCCATGTCCGAGTGAAGCTTGAAGATTAACCGAAGTTATTCATTGAAGAACTGGCAAGGGGAACTCTCTACTTGAGTTCCACTAGATTCACCCACTGGAAACGGTGAATTTATTTTTATTAAATTACAATGATCTTAAGGGATCGAAACAACAAGTTGGGGACATGGTTCTAGAGGTGAATCAGGGATTTCCATGTTTTCCTTAGGTTGTTTCGGTGGAACTTCCTCTTCCACTATGGAGAATCCCCATACTTCTTCCTTTTGCTGGATGGCTAGGGAAATAGAAATAACAGAAGAGGGGGAAACTGAGGGAGAGAATGAAGTTCGATAACTGATAGGAGTGTGAGAGGACAACCATCCCCGACGAGGTTTACCTCATTCATGAGGCATGGTACCTAGGGGAAGGGGATGAAAATATGAGGGAAATCTAATGAATTCTATACCAGGCATGAAGCAAAAGGAGGGGGAAGAAATCCTACAAATAAAAGGAGATAGGAAAGAAACCCACCAAGTTATATTGAAAGAAAACCACTAAGGTGAACTGAAATAATCGAAGGTGAAAAATGAATCTCATACAATAGCCATAACAACAACATAAATTGCATTTACCTCGACAATACCAAAATAATTTGAGCCAACCACTGATGGGACATTTTA
Organism: Picea mariana; assembly: GCA_032191745.1. Lineage (NCBI taxonomy): Eukaryota > Viridiplantae > Streptophyta > Pinopsida > Pinales > Pinaceae > Picea > Picea mariana. Next base: position 33,594 of record JASDQU010736474.1, read on the forward strand.
CTGAATATTGAGAAAGATAGAAAAACCACCATTTGGTGAGTGTAGGAGTAAATGCTTCGTCTTGAACAAACAAGCATGCACTTGGAAAATACATCGATATCTAAGTGGCCCATTATCAAGCTTAACTAGGTGGCACCCCAGTATTAATAAAAATGAATTATATAAATTCATACTTACTATATGAAAGAAAACTCTTCATATGGCATTTGACTACTAATATATTAGTGTTTATATTATTTATATAATATATCGTAAATTACTCTATAAACTATAATATTTATATAATGTTTATATTATTTATATAATATATCGTATTAGGATAAATGGAGCTGTAAACTATGTACTATGAACGACATTATTTTGTTAACTTTCCCTATCTTTATTATTAATATAGGAAATGGTTTTATTTATTACCTTTGAAAAGTTTTTTATATTAAAAATTATAATAACTTTGATACTTCTATTTTCATCAATTTATAATATAATAATGATAATAAAAAAATTAATTTAATTATTTTTATTTGTTTTACGAACTTTATAATTCTTGACACCATTAATATGATTATTAAGATTCAAGAAAATACAATATTATATATTGAATTTATAATATAATTTATAATAATATCATTATTTTTATCAATTTATAATATAATAATGATAATATAAAAAAATATTTAATTTAATTTTTTTTATTTGTTTTAAGAACTTTATAATTCTTGACATCATTAATATGATTATTAAGATTTAAGAAAATAGAATATTATATATTGAATTTATAAATTACATGATTATAAAATAAATATTTATTAATTGAAGATTTATAAAATTAATATATATTAATTTTAATTTTAGATTTATCATATATTTAGAGGGTCAAATTTTAAATATGATTTGTTTTTAATCATTTAAGATGGAATTAGTGAAAATGAAATGAGGGATAACAATTTTTTTATTTAATTATCATATCTACAGTATTTCTATTTATGTGTAAATGTAGATCTCTCTTTCTCTCTCTATATATGTATATTAAGTTGATCTACTCATATATTCATATAATACAAAAAATTTACAAACATGTTCATCCTTGAGCTTGCAAAAAATAGAAACAGAGCTCAAATTCCTTTGCATGGGCTTCATATGATTAACTAAATCTAACATATGCATTCCTTTAAATTATATTCATATTGGCAACTAGCATTAACAATATCATAGACAAATTGGTGGTTATGGAGCTTAATTATCTTCCTGATTCAAAGTTCTTGTTTCAGCCACATTTGGATCTCAATCCCCAGTGAGGGTTTGTTTGGTATGTATTATATTCTTTGCATGATCATCCCCACACATTGTTATGTTTCCTCGAGCATAGCAAGGGGGTCACGATGGGGAAAATCCCCTGAGAAAAATGTTTTGGGCGATTTTTTGCATCTGTTTTGTGTCATTTTGGCACACAGTTTTCCAACCCATGGTTTTCAAATTCTGATATTGGGAAATTAAGTTTCTAATCTAATCCAAGTCAATGGAATAGGGATTTTTGATGCCACGCAATCCTATATATTGTATTGTAATGATGAATTTAATATAGAATGAGAGAGAGAGTATTTTTTCTGAGAGAGGAGACTATGAGATAGTGAAGAGGAGGTTGTAGTGGATGTGTTGCAGGTGTTATGCTTTCATTTTGATGGACGTAATAAAGGATGGAATAGTTGTTTCTTCTTGTACATAGCCCATATTGGGTGAACCACATATGTCGATGTCTCTTGTTATTTTGTGTTTTATTTCTGCATTTATTTTGATTTATTTTTTATTATTTCTTCATGATCCTATTCCTAACAATTGGTATCAGATCTTAAGGTCTATTTGGCTGATAAAATTGTAGGAAAGGAGGGCTCCTAGTTCAAGTGGAAGAAATGGATGAATAGGGAAAGTTTAGGATTGAGAAGTTTAATGACCAAAACTATCATCTATGGAAGATGCAAATGGAGGACTATCTATATTAAAAAAATATTTTCCTACCATTGGGAGGAATAGAGAAGAATTCAACAACTATACAGGATGAACAAAGGAAGGTTCTTGATAGAAGGGAACTAGGAACATTATGGTTGTTCCTAACAATGTTGGTGGATTTAAATATTTCAAAAGAAAAGAGAACAAAATATCTTATGAAGGAATTGGCTAGACTGTATGAAAAACCCTAAGCCTCCAATAAGGTATTTCTTATGAAGAGTTTATTTGATATGAAGATGTCAGAAGGTGGGTCTATTTTTGATCATTTAAATGAGTTTAACATGGTCACCAATCAATTAAGTTTTGTATGAGTAAACTTTCATGATGAGGTTAGGGATATTTTGATTTTGTGCTCATTACCAAAAAGTTGGAATGGCTTGGTCATGGTTGTGAGTAATTATGTATCCAATTCAAACACTTTAAATTTTGATGGCATTGTTGGTGTTATAATTAGCAAGGAAATGTGATGGAAAAGCATGGGTGAGACATAAAGTAATTATTTGACTATGGAGAACAAGGGGAGATAAAGGGAGAGAATAAATATCCTAGGGAATTATGGGAATTCTAAGAATTTTAGATCCAAATCTGGAGGGAGTATAAAGACTTGGAATTATGGGAATAAATGACACCTAAAGAAAGATTGTTTCTCTCGAAAAGGAAAACATAGAGAAGGGAAACATGACAATAATTAGGAAGAAAATGTAGCAAGAGATGTGTTGTAAGATGATTTAATCCTTTCATTAGATAATATTACTAATTCTTGGGTGGTAGACTCAAGGGTTTGATTTCATGCTGCACTCACTAGGAAACATTTTCAAGACTATGTTCAAGGTGATTTGGGATTGGTTTATTTGGGTGATGATAAACCATGTAAAATTGTTGTAAAGGGTAATATACACAATAAAATTACAATATGGAAACAAATGGCTGCTGAAATAAGTGAAGCAGGTTCCTAATTTGAGAAGAAATCTAATTTCAGTAACGAAGTTGGAAACTGAATGTTATACAGTTACATTTACATAAAATTCATTGTTATAAAGTTATTAACCCCCTAACTATTGAGACATCATATATTAATAGGTCACCTATACAATTCAAAAATTTTCATGACCTTTTCCCTGAGTTTCCAGCCCAATTTCTACTTGGTCACTCTTTCCCTTCATTGAGGGTGCCACCAAGAGGGTTGGTCACCCTTTTTGGCCTACCAGGTCATGACCGATTGCTCTGTCTATGTGTTTAGGGAGCGATCAAGCCTAGAAACTCCCATATTTGGACTTGGTTGTGATGTATGAGACCTTCCTCTAATTTCTTGGGGTTTTGTCTCGAGAAGGCTTCCATTATGAGCTTGAGGATCTTACTCTACTAACCATATGGAATTATCCATAAAGCCCTATAAGAACCAAGTCGTTTCCCATGGGAAAGGAGGAGGAAATAACTACTAAACTTATGATGCTACTTTGGCTACCATATTTTGGAAAGGAACTTGGATAGATATTGTTGCATTGTCTTCTCCATTTGTAAGTTGTAGTGTTACTTCAGTAATTAATAGAAGGTGTACTAGATGTTTCCCTCTATTCAATTGTGTACTTGTGTGCTTGTATTCATTTGCATAAACTTAATAGAATTATGTGTATAATATATTAGTGGATTTGTAATTGATTTATATGAATCTACATTGATATTGGAAAGGATCTCGTTTCAATGTGTGCATATTGTTGTCTCTTGGAGCGGGAATAGTCTTCGCAGAAGGAATCAACCAAGAGCATGCAGGGACAACCTTCGCAAATCAAGTATGTCTCTTCATAACAAAATCTCATAGTTATATTTTCAATATATATCAAATATTGAAACTCCTTTAGATTTAATATCTACTTATGTCCTAGGTCATATCCTGTAGGGCTCAAAATCCCTATAACAAATTGGAGACCATACTAGGGAAGTTTATTTTCATCTATTAATCCCCTTAGATTGTTGAATTTTTTAATCTTATTTTTAAATATTCTTTCCATTTTAAGTGCTCTTGTTCCATCCCCATCATTTCTCCACTTGTTTATGAGTCTATTTGAATAAACACATATCCTAGATCTATCAGTTCTCATCCAGATCCACCATTTTTTCACCTCCCAAGTTTGGTCGCCCTTTCCATGTGTACATAGAGAAACCAAACTCCTTCAGTTGCACCTTTTTCTCTATAAGGGATTGACCAAGCTCCTTTGGTCGCACCTTTTTCTTTATAAGGGAGTGACCAACCATCTTCTTAGGTTAACCAGGAGTGACCAGACCTTCTGGTCTCCCTTTCTCCTTTCAAAAGGAGTGACCAACCACTCTGTCTCCTTTTTCAGGGAGAGACCATTATCCTGAGAGTCCTTTATGAAGAGTTGTCCTTCAAAATACTCACTCAGATATGTTTTTTGTGGTCCTCTTCAACACTCTAGATCCACCTTGGATCTTCCTTAGATTCCTTGCTATAAATTTTACAATTGTTTGCGAAATATTTTTCATTTTTCTTGAAAAAGTTTCCTCTCTTTCATTATGCCACTCATATTCCATCTTATTGAACTTTTGGTTGCATTGGTATGACCAAAATTATCTTCCTTGACACCCTCAATTAGTCCACAGATACTTGGCATCTCCCCAAGAGATTGTTTGGAGAAATTTATGTTTCAATGTTTTCCCACTCTCGCTTTGATTGCTTTGAGTGTTGATTACTTTTCAGTCATTTGGAAGACTTTTTTTAGTTTTGAATCCTTGAGTTTTCCATGTTTTAATTTGGAATATTTTATCTCTTCCTTCTTATCTACTTTTTAGTGCATTACACATTGTAGATTGAAAGAAAATAAATAGAAGGAATTCCTTTCAAATTTCATTTACTTGAAAAGGAAAAGAGAAAGTATATAATTTTGTTGGCATGTTTTCAAAAGTAGATTAGGAAAGTTGTTTGATTTCATATTGCAAGAACTTCATTTCATCATTTGGAATTTTTGTCCATTTCATTGAGAAGAAAATTAAGATTTCATGTTGTTGCATGCTTAGTTGTCATTATATATGAGTAAATAAATTCATTGCCTACTTTAGCTAGCTTTCATCAAAAAGGAATTATTTCATTGCATCATTCTCTGCACCTTTTTGTAGTTGAGTCCTTTACACGTCATTAGTTTCACTACATCACCCTTCAGTAAACAAACAACCATAATATAAAGCGCTTAATAAAAATGATCTAGAAACTTTTCTTTTTAGGGCCTGTACATCAACAATAGATCAGGATAGATATTTGGAATAGGTTGTGAGGTGAACTCTCCAAAGAAACTAAAATCAATGTAGAATATTGTTATAGGGAGAGAAAATTCAATTTTCATAAAATCATAGCTAGGATCGCCTTCTCACATAGGGGATAAACATGAGGTCGCATGTGGGAGAGCATCAAATATTACCTCTCTGAGGCTTAACCAAACATAGTGGAACATTAGTATATTGGGGGTTCTTCTTGAGAACAAAATATTTTCATTTGGTATTATAACTTCGTGAATCCCAAATCCATTCGAGGTCCTCTGGAGATTTTTTCAATCCTCTTGTTCTTAGTCCTCTTGGAGAATTTCAAACTTGATATCCTACCCATACTTTCAGACCCAACTGTTGAATGTACCTGCCCAGAGGCTGACTATGAGTTGGTGACCCTAATGGCCATAATCCTTAGGTTCTATACATGAGGTGATGGTGAAGGGGATTCTTTCTTGTACCTGGGTCAGACGTTGGTCAAACTCAATTGGGCTCCTTGGAGGGTCTCATATGGATCTTGCCGTAAGGGGACATTCACCAAGTCATAGGTCTGTTAAGAAGTTCACCAATGTAACTGGTCCACTCGCTCCATCCCCACTCCTCATATTGTTTTTACAATGATGGATTTTATTACCAACTAGTAAGTTCATTGTGAGAATTTATTTGTTTGTTTGGCTTACTTCTTGGTTTGTTAGGTGGAAAATAACTCTATAGCATATGCCCCCTAAACTGTGAGGTCATAAGAGGTTTATTATGGATGAAACACTTTATAAATCAAGTTGCAGAGTTTTGGGAAAAGAATCTTGGAGAAGAGCATCGCCAGTCCTGTAGACAAATATCCCCAAGGCGGACATACCCATGCTCGGTAAGAAATACAATAGCATAGTTGCCATAAATACATTTTGGATCCATGTGTTGAAGCTAGGTTTGAAAATTTCCACCTTTAAAACAAAAACTTTTCTCTTTCGAGATTCGACTTTTCATAAGGTATAATCCTCACTATCAATCAAAAAGACCGATACCGAAGTCTCGAAATAATTTCATTTCTTCGTTATAATTAAAGATAGAAAGCTCAAGTGTTATTAAAGTCTAGACACACATTCCATAAAGTACTTTAAATCATGATAAATTAAAACCCCAAAGGAGTTAATTAACCATATTTTTAACCTTTCAGGATTCGGGGTTTACTCAGAACAATATCTTTTCAATACATTTTGAATCATGAAATCCCAATTCCTAATTTCCTGAAAGAAGTGAAAGTCAGTCTTAATCTTGATTAATTTAAAACTATTCTCATCACGATTTCGAGATTCGGGGTTTAGTGGTGACATACCTCATGTAACTAAGATCCCCAAAACGTGAAGTCGCGACTCAATACTGAAGTTAAGGCTTCAAACTATTCTCATCGCGATTTCAGGATTCGGGGTTTAGTGGTGACATACCTCATGTAACCACGATCCTCGAAACATGAATCCATGACTCAATACTAAAATTTAAAAAGAACTAACTTCATTTAAAAAATACATTAAATGGTAATTAAACTTCATAGGTACTTTCTTTTCGGTCTCTGTCAAAAGATATTTTTTGAATTTTGAGTTTAGAATTGCTGAAATACGACCACATTAATAACGAATAGATCGTGATTTATGCGACACAAATGCGTATCTCAGAAATATTCTTTTCATTAAAGGTATTAAATTCTTGACATCTTCGTCAGTACTTTCACCATAAAATGAGTTAAAAGAAAACTAGAGGTCTATGTTTTGAAACTTATTCTCGCTTTTTCTATCATAATTAAGTCGCATATAGCCGAGATTTCATGCCTCTCTTCTGTGACAAGTTTTCGTTCCAATACAAAGTCATGGCACCAAATAAGGGACCCAAGAAGAGTCAAGATACAACTGATATTTCTAGCCTAGACGGAGATGTCATATCAGACACCACACCACATGCTATCGACTTAATTAAATCATGGAGACAAATTTATGAAAATATGGACCGGGAGATGGAAAATTCCCCTAACGATTCCGAGAATCACCTTCGGGACATAGCATAATTAGAACTTCACAAAATTGCAACACACCCACGACTCATGGCGTACACCGACATGATCCGTTGGGCTTTGGAAAAGGTTGATATTCTAATGAGAAGAATTTTAAATGATCAGGGAGCCATTATTGGTTCATTCAGACCTGAACATATCCAGGTTATGTACAAACTCTCACCCAATCCTAATTTCATTTACAATGCCGAATTTATAGCTGAATTCCAGAGAAAGGAATGCACTGAGGCAAACCAAACTTACCCTGATTTAATCAAAGGTTGGTGGAGATGTCCATCAAAATTTAGGGCCGATACCCATGGAATTTAAGCCACAACCTCTTTGAATGAGTACATGGTTTATGTAGCCATGATGTTGTGCAGACTCTTCGGAAAAAAGAATCCCTGTCATTTCCCCGCAGAATGGGTTCCCTTTTTAGAAGAAGCATCAGAAGGATATAGTTTCAACTGGGACAAGATTTTATCTGATAATATAGCCAAAGAGGTTTCAGATTATAGAGTTGCAAGAGATCGAGGTCAACTAGTGGATTTTTACATGTCAACATACATCATGGACACAATAAGGTGGTATTGGAATAAAGCTAAAGGCATCTCAAAAGAAATCCTGGCCAGTATTCCCTATGCACATCGAGAAATTTTCATTAAAAAATTTGGGACATTCTAGGGTGGAAGCAGAAGCACTCGAAGAAATTAAACTGGTAAATATTGAGTACAAAAGGCATGACCCTTATCAATTAGTGAATAAACACTTGATACACTACAATGTGAAAGTCTATGAACATGAGGAGTCCCCTTGGGACAACATGTTCAAAGGGACCAAATCTTATAAACAATTGTTGGAAAGAGTACAGACACTGTCATCCGACCGCAAGTCATCATTCAAACGTTTCAGAAGAATCGACGAAGTGGCCTGCCCCAAGTACTTCAAGGAGAAGAAATTAACCTCCCCCAGGAGAAAGAAAGTGTTCCACCAGGTTTCGAGTAGGAAGAAAAAAAGAAGGGAAATCCCAAAAAATCCCTACAAGATACAGAAAGGCCTCCACCAAGAAAAAATATCGAAGCAGAGAAAAGGTCAGGGAGACCTCCCAAGTCTGGTAAGCCTACTCCCACTTCATCACCAAGGGCTGATGTCAACATGCCTAAGGCCAAAAGAGGGAAAAGATCTACGAAGCTAGGGATTCCCATAACCTCCTTAACCCCCTTACAGTCCACTTTTGGATTGCCACAGATGGGAGCTCAATTTTTTTATGACCTTACCTCCATTCCCATAGATGAGATTCCTCCTTCCGATTATTTTTTCAGTAGAAAAAGGAAGGACATCCTAAAACAGGAGATGCATAAGAGGGAGGGGAACATGGTTAAAAAAATTAAAGTCTTGATAGACGGACAAAATTTGGAGGAAGAAGATTTCTCTACAGAGGTAGTAGGTTCTATGGGAGCCATGCCAACAACAAACTTTTTTACTGGGGGAAAAATCATAACAAGGATAAAGAAGAGTGATAAGATCATAGCACAATTACAAGAGCAATTAAAGAATACTGAGGAGAGCATTAGAGAAGAAATGAGTAAAATCTTGGAGAAGACAAGGGCTGCCAAAAGGTTAGAGGTTCAATCACTCAAAACGAGTTTGGACGAAATGAGCCAGGAAATACAAACAAATCAGCTAGAGAATACTCAGCAAAAGGAGCACGCAGAACAATTGTAGGCTAGATTAATATTGATGGAAGATCAGATTATAGACTTAAAATATTTCCAGGCCCAGTCACTGGAAGTGCATTCAAAAATAGAATTTGAACAACAAATATTGATTTCCAAGATAAAAATTATTCATAATTACTTTCAAGAAGTAGATAATGCCTTTGATAATATTATCCTAAGAGGAAAAGAAGCCAAAGCCATGAGGATTACTCTCCAAAAGGAAATTATATATTTGATAGGTGAAGAGGTATCCAAAACTACGAAAAATATCAGCCACAGAGAAAATCAAAGGCGACATCATGCTCAAACTATGGGAAACCAACATAACTGAAAGCAAAATAATAGCCAAAGAAATCAGAGATGACTGTGAAGAAGTTTTTGATCTTCTAGATAAAGGGTCATTAAATATTGGAAAAGGCCAATGTATAAGACTTTTGGGACAGATCAATATTGTAAGACATCAATTAAATTTTAGGGAACATTTGAGTGAAATCCAAATGGAAATTTCACAACTAAAAAAAATAGATGTCACCCTAATGGACAAGTTGTTAGTTGAGCCTAAATTAAAGATGTAGTTAATAAAGTTTACAGATAAAGGAGTTGATGACCACCTTTCTAAGATCCAGAGAAAGGTTTATCTGTTCGAGGCAAGAGATTTTCCAAAACCCCCTAGAAATTTTACACAGTTCCTGGAGAAATGCATTAAATGTATCAAATCAAAAGAAGGAGATTCATCAGCAAAGTAAAAGTATTATTTGGAAGATCTCTACTTCCAAGAAAATGAAAAATGGAGAAGATCATGAAAATGGTTTTGGATCTATTTTTTAACAAATAGTTAGTCTCTAAGAGTTAGGAAATCACCAACCATCCTAAGATTGGTGGTTTTGTATAAATGTACTTTTTCAACACTAAAAAAAGGATTTTTTCTGGAGGGATTGTAAAGAGAAAACTTTGTTTTTCCTGAATTAATACAATATAGATCGAAGATTCCAGATCTGGTCAAGCCTGAGATATGTGTTTCTCTGTCATTCTATTTTTATTTCATAGTTTTGTTTGAAGTGTTTCATGTGGTAATTTATATTATACTAATTAAAACAGTCATATTATCTAATCATTTTCATTTTTTCCTCTGTATCAGCTTTCAGCGGATATAAGACCTATGAACATTTTAGGACTCTGAAACTGTATACTTCTGAAAAGTTATCATCCCTCTTTCTTGTATTATCTTAAAATGAGATGCCTCTTAAATTGATGCCTCATTTTTTGTTATATGACTACATATTTCCTTCTCTTTCTTCATTATGTACATCTTATTCATTAAAATTAACTCAGATACCATAAGTGGCATTTATTTCGGTTATACTATTCATTCATAATTTGGAAGTTCTATTTTTATTAATTCGAACCAGAAATTTGCAACCCTTGGAAATATTTTGATTTACAAAAAAGAAACCCTCAACTTTCATTATTGTTCCAGTTACCAGATAGCCTAATATAGAACCTGGTCTATTAGATCAGACGAGCATTGTGTTAAACCAATTCAATACCATCTTACAAAAAACAAATACATGGGTAGAACTTGAGCATTCATGAGATGCAATTGAAAGGGATATTAGCATTCAAGAACAATGGGAAGCTAGACAGAGACAATTAAGGAACCAACTGTGATCTCATTTTTCTTTTAAACTAATCTTTTTACCCAATATTTATCTCTACCTTTTCACATGCCTTGAAGGTATTCTTTAGAGCCTTAAAGTATAAACTCAAGAACAACATATTTTTGGCGCCGTTGTCGGGAACGAAGAAACGAATCTTTTCCTTGGGAAGAATGACATTGACACTTTCTTTCTTTGATAGTGAACAAAGATCAAAAAACCTTCTAAGGCTACTTTTATCTTTCACTTGGTGAATCCACATTTTTTAAACTAGATTCTAGCCAAAAGAAAACCATAAATAACCCAGACAACAAGCAGACTTGGCCAGTTTCTGATCCGAAAAAGATTTTAAAATCAAGAAGATCTCTCAGACAAATTATTTCACCAACACATTTCATCTGTCAACCAAATTCTTCATGGTTGAACGCCAGAGGAACACTTGAGAGATCCCTCTCCCTCCCCCTATCGATCGATACATTCTCTTTTCGCTAAGTCCATACTCCTACTACTGAACGCTTCGATGAATGTCATGTGTATCCTGATTCAACCCCCATCAATTCTTCGATATATTTGTCTTACAAGCCTGGAGAAACAGGTTCTTTTCATATTAGGCCTTCTTTTTCCAGTTTCTTGTGCCTTGATGATTCGTTCCCCACAACCTTTCTGTCAAATTCAAGTAAAACCCCAGTTTCAATCTCAAATCTATCAATGCTTGCACATGGAGGTGCAGGGGCTGGAGGCGGTGCTATAGGTGGTGTCGCAGGTGGACAAGTACCACTCCATGTAACTTTTTCTAAGGTGGCTACCAGATATGCCCCTCTTTTACTCCTAATTCCCCTACATGACCTTCCATAAAATTACAAGAAAAATCTACCAAAATTTACAGGGGAAAGAGATTTAACTGCATAAGAACACATTAATTTCTTTGACCAATTCACCAATATCCTAGAACTCAAACACGAAGATGTCTACTCCAGACTCTTAGTCCAAACTTTCGAAGGGCAGGTTAGAACCTGGTTCCAAGGCTTAGCAATGGGATATTTAAGGTCATACGATGAACTCAAAAGTGATTTCATCAGGAAATGGGGAGAAAGAAAAGATCACATCTATTATCTGACGGAATTCGAGGCTCTTAGAAAGAAAAATTTGGAATCAGTTCTCGAGTTCACCCAAAGATTTAATAAATTGTACAATAAAATTCCCATCGAGGTCAAACCTTCTCAGCTTGTAGCGAAAGTAACTTTCATTGGAGCTTTCGACCCTGATTTCGCCTTACTATTGAGAGAGAGGAGATCGGTATACCTCACCAAGATGCAAGATGATTCCCTATAAATCGAATCAAACATGATGGCTTCAGGAAAGATAAAAGCCAAAATGGAGGCTGGGAACAAAGAAACTAGAAGATACAGAGAACAAGGAGGATCTTCAGGGTCGGGAAGATCTTCGAGAGACAAAATGGACGACATGGATAGGATAATTAAAGAAGTATCTAATAAGATTTCAAAAATGGTATTAGAGTAGACTAAAAACGACCATTTTCCCAGAAAGGATTTCAGAAGGAATCCCAATCCTCAAGTCCCAGAAAGACAGATTAAGAATGAGGATCAGAAAATCCCAAACCCCTTCAAGAGTGAAAACTTCATTAGAGAGGAAGATTTAGAATATTTTGAGGAATTAGAGGAAGATATAAACAATCTAGGTGATGACGAGCCACAACCCTATTTATCAAGACAAGATTATGAAAAATTCTTAAATAAAGAAAATAGATTGGAAAATGACCTAAACGATAGTACTTCTGAATATTTGACCTACTAGGGTATTGTCGATGGTATAATGGTCAAGCTTCAACATAAGTACAATCTAAGGCCTAGAAACAAGAGTGTTACAATCACCCAAAAGAAAAAGATCTTGCCAAGGAGCGAGAGAGACGAGATAGCTTCAAAAAATGTGGAAAAAAAGACTGTAAAAACTGACATAACGGACACACATCCTACCAAGACTAAGGTAGTTGAAACACTCACAGTCAAAACACAGAAAGTGAAAGCTCCTGCAACTGAAACACAACCTTCACCACAAAACAAAGATGATAACAGGGGAGTCAAAGCCCAAAACATTGAGAATGACAAAATTATCGAAAATTTCCATCTGGAAAATGAAATCAATAAAATCAAGATCCCCACACCTCTTGTCAAGCTAGCAAAAAACACAATGTACAGAAAACAAATTTCCAAGTTGATTAGTTTTTTGGAAGATGAAATCCAAGCCAACGTCATTAACTTAGAAGACGACAAGTTGAACATAGTTTTTGGCCCTCATTTTGAAGGTGCCAAAGACATTGTTTCTCCCTTCTATATCATGTTAACCTTGTTCGGTCAACTACTCCATAACTGTATGCTTGATTTTGGAGCATCCCAGAACGTAATTCCTAAAGCCATTATGGATAAATTGGGTCTCGAAATTACTAGACCTTATGGAGATTTATATTCTTTCGATTCTAGAAAAGTTAAATGTATAGGCATGATTAAAGACTTGGTGGTAAATCTGGTTCAAATACCTGCAAAAAGCATTCTCATGGATGTAGTGGTTGTTGATATCCCTCCAAAATATGGTATGCTATTATCTATATCCTGGGGTGTCAAGCTTGGGGGTTCCCTCCAGCTTGAAATGACATATGCTACGATCCCAGTTTTTGGAGGACAATTCACACACTTATACAGAGAGACAAGGTTATCATTCACGGTAAGTGATCCGCGCAACCCAAATAATCACCCTGTATATATTGCTGATCAGGATCTAGGTAATTGTATCTTATCTATTGGCGATGATATTATTTTAGGAATAGATGAAAGTTGTACAGAAGAAAAAACCGAAAAAAAATAAACAAAATGTATATAGCACTGGTGTGTGGAAGATGTTTTTTGATGACGCTTCATCTTGTTACAGGTATGAACTAACTGAGAGGGGGGGTGAATCAATTAGTGTAGATTATTAACTATTTCTCTTCTTTTTAA
>JASDQU010736474.1:62091-83291 GCA_032191745.1 Picea mariana
ACATAAATATAGTATGGTCAATGACTTAGCACAGTCTCCTTTCACCATGTATTTATTGGATGTCCTCCAAACCTATCCATCACAACACAAATCCTTGTTTTCCTCCTTGGGGGCAGTTGAACCAGCTGATACTTGACTCATCACCTTTGAGATAGAAAACGGAGAACCACACCTCCTTGCCCTGCTATCTTTTTAGATACCAGGTAATATCTAGAACATCACAATTAATCGATGCATCATTGATGAAGGTGCATCCACATGCATCATGTCCAAAGTAGTATGGCAGAAAGTCATCTCACCTGAGCTAGTACCCTCTTCCATCACCATTAGAGCTTATGACGTTTGACCATCATCCCCTGAAGGGATCTTCCAAAATGTCCATGTAGAACTTGGGGGTAAAAACATCCTAACTAGCATTGAAATTATCGATGCCCCACTTGATTACAATATCTTGTTTGGATGTGGCTACATGTATGCTATGAAGGCGATAGCCCCTTTTGTGTTTCATGTGATGATGTTCCCCCACAATGGGAAAATCGTCACCATCGACCAACTTACATATTACAAGCTTAATCATTCCTCCAACATCGATAACATCCTCCCCCTTGTTCGTACTAGATCAGATGTTTTTTTGGTCATCAAAATGGGTCCTGGAATATTCAAGGACCGATCCTTGTTAGGCACCTATCACAAGGCACCACCTCTCCTAAAAAAATCTCTTTCAACACAAGTGTGTGTCATTTTCTTTAACACAATAGATATCAGAGACAATACTCATTTCAGAAAGGATCCTCCTCGCATTGAAGCTCCACCAGTTAAAGAACCACTACCTCATAAATTCCTTGAGAACACCACTGCACCAGTTATCCCAGATCCCTCCCCCTTGCATGGGACAATACCCGTATGGGATACAGTTCCTCAATCCATTACCTAAATCCCCTTTTTATATTCCTCACCTAGATTCCAAGCATTCTAGATAGTTGATACTCTCACCCTTCCAAACATGGTTCTCTCCATCCCTGTCTGGTATATTCATCCACCCTCTATGGTTCCTACACAATATCTCCCTCCTTAGACAAAGGGACTACTGATGCCGATCCTAGTACAAGATCCTGCCATACCACCCCCACCCCCAACTGGAGGCAACACCACCACCACTAGGGGAAGAGGAAGGAAGAATGATCCCATAGCTCCACTCCCTCCGAGAGCTCAACCTCCTTGCGCACTATGTGAAAGAGAAGGACACCCCACTAATAGATTCCCTAGTCTTCTCAAGTTACACAATCTTATTTAGCTCCCCAAAGCAACCCCTTTACTTTCCACTCCACCAAGTATAGAGTCCTCAACCACATGCAAGAAAGGGTTACAAATCAATTTCCCTTCTTCCATATGTTCAAAATATGGCCATTACACTCATTATTTCCCAAATCTACCTCAATTCCACCAAACATTAGCCACAATATGTCACACATATCATCCAGAGCCTGCTCAGTCACTCCCCACGGAGGCTCACATCTGACATTAATTATATTTCTTCGTCATTCCCCAAGCGAATGAGGTATCATCCATAGTATCATGACATTTGGTTTATGTCCAGTGAGCCATCACACCTAATACACGATATTCCTTCTATGTCCTCACCCCTTGAGTACAATAACAGTTACCCATTGACAGTTCCCCCTGCCACCTCCCAAGATCCTCTATATTCTCTCATTTTCCACTGCAACAAAGATATATTGGAGGCATTGACTACCCCTAATTTCCCATGGAATGCACTCCATGACTACCCCTAATTTCCCATGGAATGCACTCCATCATCAATGCCTCTTTATTTCACAAGACACATTTCACCCTCCTACCCAAGCCTCCTTGTGTGCAATCGAAACCAAATATTTTATTCCTCTTGGGCATATTGACTGGTTCAAAAACCCTATCCTTGCCCCTAATGCTTTTGAAGAAGGCAACATGGCAAACATATCTCCCACAGTCAAAATTGAAATTTCCATTAAACCAGACATTGTAGAAGAGATCATCATTGGTGTCGCATGCTCCCCTGAAGAAATAATTTTTTACAAAGCTCTCTTCTAGGAATACCGAGATATTTTTTCCTGGTCATATACAAAGATGCCTAGCCTCGATCCTTCTATATTCGAACATTGAATCGAAACCTGACATGATATCGCCCATGTTCGTCAAAATAAATGCCCCCTACACCCATCCAAAGTTGTGGCTACAAATCCAAAATTGACAAGTTACACGTTGTCGAGTTAATTTACCCCATTGTGTACACTTCTTGGGTCTCCAACCCCATCCCCGATTACAAAAAACAAGAAACTATTTGTGTCTACATAGACTTTCACGATATCAACCATCCTTGTCCCAAAGAAAACTTCCCAACCCATTTCATCGACCAAATCATCGATGATTGTGCAAGTCATGAGGAATTTTCATTTATGGATGGGTTCTCTGGCTATAATCAAATTGAAATCCACCCAACAAATCAATACAAAATCGCTTTTACAACCCCTTGGGGTACCTTTTCTTATTGCGTCATGCCTTTTGAGATAAAACATGTAGGTGCTACATTTCAATGGGCCATGACCTACATTTTTCATGATCTTGCTCACATCATCCTTGCTTATTTGGATGACCTCACTGCTCGATCCAAAAATCGAACCCAACATTTAGACGACTTACACATCGTTTTCCAATGATGTCGCCAATATAGTATCCTCGTGAACCCCCTCAAGTGTGTCTTTTTTGTCATCGCCAGACGCCTTGTTAGGTTCATTGTCTCCCAACATGACATCATTGTGGACCTCCTCAAGGTCTAAGCTATCACAACAATTCCACCACATAGGAATATATGCCAACTATAGAGCTTGCAAGTAAAAGCCAACTTTTTGCGTCGCTTTGTCCCAGACTATGCCACTCGTGCACATGGTTTTCTCTATCTATTGCGATATGATATACCATTTTGATGGGACAAACATGATCAAACAACTTTAAATGATTTAAAATCCACCCTATTCAATGCCCTTTTGGTTAGTCCCCCAGACTATGATCGCGACTACATCCTCTACTTATCAACCCTTGTTGTTTCAGTAGCTGGATTCCTCATCCAATTAGGGGATGATGGGCGTGAAAATGTGATTTACTACATTAGTAAAAACCTTTCAAAGCCACCGCTAAAGTATAATCATGATGATAAACTGGCATTATCATTTTTCCTCACAGTCCAAAAACTGTGACATTATATTTTTCTTCGAACTATCAAGGTCGTAGTAGATTCCAACTCCATGCATTACTGGCTTAGTCGATGACAGATTAATGGAAAATTTTCCCGATGGATTGTTATCCTCTAGGAGTAATATAGATTTTTCTACTCCCAAAATCAAGAAATCTCTAGTCCTAACTGAACTCATTATGGATCTTCCCTTAGATACGAAAGATTCCCCCAAAAATCAGGATTTCCCCGATGAATACCTCTTCTTCATCCCCTATGATGACCCCTAGTATGATGACCTTCTCATCTACCATCGTACACATAAGTTTGGGTCTCACCTCTCTCGAGATGACCATCGATGAATTCTCCATCAATCTCTTTGATACCTCTTCATTAGGGACATTCTTTACCGATGCAGGGTCAATACCATCCTTCGACCATTTCTTACCATCAACAAAGCCAACAAAGTCTTGAATGATTGCCACAGTGGTGCTTGTAGTGGTCACCTCTTGGGTATGTCTACTTCCAAAAACATCATTCGAGCAGGGTACTTCTGGCCCATTTTGTTTCATGATTGCATCCACATTGTCAAGCGATGTGACAAATGCATCTTTATGAAAACAAAGCATGAAATCCACCAACTTTTCTGCACCTAGTCATCACAGCCGACCCCTTCTATAAATGGGGCATAGAATTCATGAATTTCCATCCTCGATCCAGTAATGGACAAAAGTACATTATTGTGGTAGTGGATTACTTTAACAAATAGGATGAGGCCATGCCCACAGTTAACAACACCGCTGATACAACAATTCTTTTTTCATTCAACCACATCTTTACCTGGTTCGGAGTCCCACAACAATTGGTTTCTGATCATGGAAAATATTTTGAGAACGAGATCTTTGCAAAACTCTCCTTAAAGGTAGGCTTCACCCATGAGTTTTCCTTCCCATACTACCCTCAGTCCAACGGACATGTCAAGGTTGTTAATAAAGTCCTTAAAACCATGCTACAATGTACCTTCAACAAACATAAGACCAAATGGCATCATATGTTGTTTTCTATGTTATGGACTTATCACACGAAAGTCAAAAATGCCTCCATTTTTATACCATTCCACCTCATCCACAAGATCAAATCCACCCTCCCTATAGAGTACAAAATCCCCACATTACAAACTTATATAGAACTCTTACCTGACACTTCTCCAACGAAGTAGTTTTTATTGACCTTAGAATCACTTGATGAATATAGATGATCTTCATTACAACACAATGAAGTAGCCAAAAAATGGTCCAAAGCCACCTTCCACTGCCATGTAAACCTTTTCTCATTCAACGAAGTTGATCTTGTGTTAGCCTATGATATCGCCCACGATACTATAGGCCATGGAAAATTCAAGTCATTATGGCACAGCCCATTTATCATCCAACATTGCTTCACTAAAGTCACCTACATCTTGGCCTCTCCTAAAGGATACCCTCTCAAAGAACCTATCAATGGGTTGTACTTAAAGAAGTTTTATGCCTAAGCATATCCCCCCTACCTTAGGGTTCTCGTTGTACAGATTTGTAGAGTTTTTAGTCTTCTTTTCTCCCATCACTCTTGGTGTCTTATCTATCACCCATGTTATTTATAGATGCATCATCCATCAACCTACCACATCAGTTACATTGACGGTTCCAACCCTGGACCTAGAATCTCGCTTCGACCACTTGGGCCATCTATACCCCCTCACATATCCTACTCCACTCCAGTGACATATGTTTAGGCCTGTTCACCAATAAACAAGCCAAATATGACGTCGTCATTGGTCTCCTCGCCGAGGCCAGTAATCGCCACATTTGTCACCTTAGTGTTCTATTAGATTCTCAGCTTGTCATCGTGCAAGTCAACAACGTGTATCATGTTCACAATCCTTGCCTCTTTCAAAAATACATGCAAGTTAGACTCTTATCTTGCAAATTTTATTCCATTGCATTTACACATATTCCAAGAAACCTCATTCAAGTAGCAGATCACATGGCTAACCTAGTATTAGATGGGCATTTATCACATTAAAAAACATCATATACACAACATCATACATTTTTCAACATATAGAATAGACATCATATATCATAAAACACAAAACATAAAGACACACATCATCAATGTATCCATCATATATATATCATCAAAGTCATAACTGTGTACAAAAATTGATATACAAATGCTTGTAGGATCATGAGTCCCCTCATCTCTATGAGAACAAAAGGGAGTATCCACTACCCTATACAAAAATTGGGCTCCCAAACCCGTACATACAAAACTTGGCACTCAAGGTGATCCAGAGCTCCCCCGCTAGGTCCTCTATCAGCTGGAGGTGCCCCCTCAGCTGGGGGAGCCCCAACTGCAAGAGGAAATCGACCAGTCATCACTGCCCCCACCGTTGTTGCTCTGCAGATCAATGTATGCCACTCTGTTGGTACCCCCCCACACTAGTCCAGGACTTCCTCGTCCTAGATATGGGACCATATGCCCTCAGAAACAACCTACAAGACCCACTCAAACTATCAAATCAGATCCTCTAGCATGGCCCTGATGTCTCCTTGTGGCTCTCTGGTCAGTCCAGCACCGATGAAATTCCTCCGACACCTCTATCTAGCCCTCAACTCTATGGGATACTGACGAGATTTCTCCCATCAAGAATTATCCCTGATGACCTCTGCCTCTCACCCCTAGGGTCCAACATTTGCAAAACAACACCAGATATAATGTCAGCATCCATATACATGTCAGATAAATGTTATATACCAAAATCACAAAAACAAGATACAACACATGCCTCTCTAGTCCCAGTCCTGCCCCAGAGGTAGCACCATGTGTCAATCTTTTCGGTAGTCCATACCTACGTATGAATATCACATACTCAAATGTGGTATATTATGCCACACTTGAGTGGTTGTGGCTATGAAAGAATGGCCACCCTCCCCTCCTCCATGCCGGGACAACACGTGTGTCCACCGCATCAATCATGGCTCTCACTACCCCCTACCTCTAGAATAATCTGTGGGCACAACAGAGGCACCCTCTCCAAAAACCAAGCCACTAAAATGAACCCAAATGCAAATTCACCGGAGTTGTCACACCGACACCGATTCAACTGGGACATCATCTTGTTGTGAATCAACACACCCCATGCAAACAGGTCCCCATCCAGAACCTCCTCTACCACTCTTAGTTGACCACTAGTGATCTGATGAGTACCCAAGGATCTATATATCCTCACCACCATGGTTTCGATGAGCTCAGTCAATAATTCATCAATGGCCTCAAAACAAATGAACAAACCCGACATAGGGTTTGGCCCATAACAATGCCAAGCTGCCATAGTATCCACCCTATCCTCCCCTGGAAGATGGGGATCAACGACTAGTTCCCTCCCACGGAATGGGAGTTCTATCAAAAAATGCACATCCTCTTTTGTAGATAATGTCAAATGCTCCCCCCTCACAAATAAACACTACAAATCAGTGCTCCACATCCTAATAATAAACTGGAGCAAGTACTCCTGTGACCATACAAGGGGGCAGACAAAAAACTTGAGCAACCCGTAGGCTGCCAAGTGTCTACGTACACCCAATTGTGCCCTCACAACCTCTCATAACCAGTCCCAGTATCCCTCTCACCAGTGGATAGACATCGTGCTCTAGAATCTTCTGATCACCTGCATCCACCAAGAAACATATGATCAGCCACATCATCCATAAAAAAAAGCATAAATATCAAAAAGTCATAACCCCTTAGCCTTCACATCGTGTGGAGATTTCCCCCATATAGTTGCGCACATGTGCCTGATTGTTCTTTAAACAATTGCACAGTAATGCGCAACTGTCTCACATAAAGCCACACATCAGTGTGCAACTTTCAATCAGACAAGTGCGCATCTCGTGCACACCTGTCTGTCCTACCCTCGCACCCACATGCGCAGCTGTCTCAAGGACAACCAAACATTATGTGCAGGTTTCCTCACCATAGCTACGCACTCCCCAATTCACTACTGTGAGGGAAAAACTCACACATGATGTGTGAAAAATGGATTTTTACCCGTTCACACGTGCGTGGGTATTCCCCAGTTTCCTACACACTGGTGGGCCCCTACCCTTAAAAAACCCATGTACAACCCTTTGTACAACACCTACCTACAAAATATCAAATTTATAATGTACAGGATGATATGGCTACTAACCTATCTCTCGTCGCTCCCAGATCAGTGGCCTCATGCTCCCTCAATATCGCAATCTCCTCACAGCTCCTTTGTTAACTCAACAATAATGATAGGTACAAATGAGGTGGAATTGTGGGCCCGCCATCCATATATAGATCCTTTTTCCCAACTTCCACACTCTGTTATAGGAGCCCAAAACCTCTATTTTCCGATCCATTCTCAGCCATGAGATCCTGATCCAACCATCTACACATTCATATTCCCCAGGTTATCATCTAAATGTTTCCTTGGAGGAGCATTTTTCTCATGCCACGTTCAGGTACGCATGCTCATTTTCAATTTTATCAAATAGTTGTTATATGTTCTTTATCATCAGATATTTTTCACATCGGGTATTTG
This sequence comes from Picea mariana, assembly GCA_032191745.1. NCBI lineage: Eukaryota > Viridiplantae > Streptophyta > Pinopsida > Pinales > Pinaceae > Picea > Picea mariana. The sequence goes on from JASDQU010736474.1 coordinate 69,927, forward strand.
GTTTTCATGTGTGTAGGTACTCATTCATAAATCTTACAACCCATTCAGGTATGTGTACGACACCGACATGTAGTTAATCCCTCTGATAATAATTGAATATCTGAGTCACACCCTTTAACATTTACCTTTACGGTCCCTACATTTGAATCTGTAGTATCTTTACCTCTGCCATATTTTGGTATTGTCATCCGATAACCCTCTCCCCCACATGAGTTGTTCCATTCATAGTTCCCTTTGTCAAATTGACACTCATGCTAATTTCACCCCCTAGGAGTGTGAGTCTCGATAGTCTGTTTTTCACTTTTAAGTATTAATCCGATACTTCTTCTCATCATATTGATAACCTTCCCAATGGAATCCTAGGTCATATCATCTTACAATTGGTTCTATTGACTTCACTCCCACATTTTCATTATCCCTCCATCTCATCCATCATCAGTTTTCCCATCTACAAATTGTCCTCCATCCATTTACCTAATACAAATACCAACCCATGGGCCCCCCACCCTCCACTAGTTCTCATTCAGAAACTTGTGTTCTAAACATGCCAATCCATCTTTCACTGAGGCACCCATTTTTATATCTGTATACTCAACCAAAATTATTCTTTGTTTCTTTGGTAATTGTATAAAGCCTTTATTTCCAACATATACATAGTTTTTTCTTCATCATCCTCGATGGCCTTCTTTTACCTAGAAAAGAAAACCATTTCGCCCTTGGTTGGGGCATCCACCCTTTTTGCATATCGACATCATTAACAAACCCTGAGTATCCAAAGTCCCTGTACCCACGATCTTTTATTTTTCCCACTTTGTTAGCCTCTGTCATAGTTTAACCCCATATCTAGTCATCTCCTTGACACTAGATCTAGTTTTACAAGTTGCTGCCAATCATCCTTCAAATCCCCCAACCAAGGGTAGTCTTGAGTTGCACAACATCTCGAATTGGTTCATGTTACTCATTCGTACCTGATATCATCTATTACTCAGTGGATTTAAACAAGCCCTTATCTTCTTCGCATCACGTCTCCCTTTAGATTGATATCAACATAGTTTCCATAATGGCAGTGTTAGCATTGAAATTCACCCTTAGATTGCGGGAGGATAAGCCCAGTACCCATCAAATTTTTTGGTGGATGTTGGTTTTATATGAGTGGAGGTCAATGGACAAAAAACAATATATGAATGATTTTCAACACAGAACTAGACAAGAAGTGCACAGGGAAGTGAGGGCCATGAAAAAATTCAGTCAGTGAACTGAGTTTAAGTGTGAGGAGAGGGAAGACTTAGTAAGAAAGGTAGAAAATACTGCTATGGGTATCAGGCCTTCAAGCATATTGGACAAGAAAAACTCAGACTCAAGATCACTCTTAAGCTCAATATTTAGACACTGAAATATGTCCAAACAACACAATCACAAAAACACAATGATCAAACCTACATCACCATGTAGCTACAACAACTTGATTGGATCCTCCATGCCCGATCCATTCATTGTAAGAGGGGAAAAGATCACAAGGAAGCTGACTAAAACTGGTTATGATATTGCTGCAATCAAACCTACATTACAACAACATAACAACCCTTGACTGGATCCTCCATGTCCTAGTGTTGTATCACAATTTTTACAAAGAGATGAAAGACGCTGACTTCTATTAATATGAAGGTCTCACATTTGTTACATAACTAGAGAACAATTTTGGCATGAAAACATTACAAAATAGGGAGCTCTGCTCAACTAGTTGATGACATTAGAAAAATATTAAAACTATCTATTTATACTCAGAACAATACGCCACTACCAAGAGTGTGACTTGTTCACTACAATCAAAGCTTTGTGTTGACGAGTTCTTCTGTCAAACTGAATGTGCACCCCTATGTCAGACGCAAGCTTAGATCGACATGGGTTTTGCAGGAAAATCTGCCCACAGGGGTACCACAGGCTGACGGTTCAGTCCCAACGATTGGGCCTTCCATGCCTTCAATTTATGGAATGAGATGTGGTTTCAACCACCTTCTCTACTTTCATTAACTACCTTTCCTCAGAGATTGAATGAGAGTTAATTCTTAGAGAGCGGCCACGTGCCAAGACCATAAGGGTGCCACATGTATGTGCTAACGACTACCACACATTTGGCTCTCCATGGCTCAGGGGATAGCTCTTGTTCCCCTGTTCCTTCTTCAATGTGAACTAGGGCCATGACCCTACAAAATTGTATGATTGCAGGTGCGGTGAAGGGTGGTTTGAAAGCAAACCTCATTTGTCCCCGCAATTCACCATGAACCGCCACACATCCCTTTATAAAAAACACAGTTTTGACTATGGCCCGCCCTTGAAATTTTAAAATGTGTGCACCTTTTAAACCCACAATGGAGCGCGACCATTGATCTTGTGATTTGAGATGAGGCTTTCGAATCAATGACCTAGCTCTAGTGCCTTTTATATTGATGGATTGGATCTTCCCTTTTCAAATTAATGGCTAAGATCTGCTACACGATTCAGGCTTACGACCTTTCAATAGTCAAAATTTATTTGCTTTAATAAAATTCTTTGGAGCTAGGTCTCTAAGGACGCATGGCTCCCTGAGATCAATGACTAATACTCTTTTTGGGTCTTTCTACTCCAGGAAAATCAAATCTCAAACTTGGGCTTCCAAGTGCTTTTACCTGAAGCCATGGATCTGGTGACGTGTGGCCCTCTAAAGATTGATGAATGAAATCCCTTCGTGTCTCTAGGCTTTGGGAGAATCAAATCTCAAACCTGGGCTCCCAAAATATTTTACCTGGAGCTGGAGATATACTAATGCATTTCCTCATGAATAGAATGACCAAGGATTACTGCGGGCCTTTAGCCGGAGCTCATGGATTTATGCCACATGTCCCATTGATGGGTGGTCCAGATGGCATCATATGATGTCACGTCTTCTGATGTGTCATGATAAGGAGGGTGACATGGGCATGACCATATGACCTAGAAAGAGTGACACACGTCATGCCTGATGAGAGTGCGTCACGTTCTTTGGGTCTTCAGGACTTCAGCTCTTCAAGTCTTCAAGACTTTGGGCCTTCAAGACTTAAGTTATTTTCTCATTTTAAAACTCCTGAAGCTCATTTCCCCGAAGGCTTGAATCGACTATGACCTGTTCCCTTTAAGATCAATGATTTATATTCACTTCGGGGCCTTTTTCTCTGGCGCTATACTTCACGCAAGTTTGCACTCTCGAATTCCCATGAGCCACTGATCTATACTATTCCTGGAATCGTCGCCACTGAAATATTAAAAATGCCTTCCACTTATGCTCCAATGTCGAAACAAATTGTTAAGAAAGTTGTGCTTTGTGTTCATGGTTGCAGCCTGCACAATCAAGAATTTGGATGAATGACTATGAGGTAATAAAATAGGGAGACCAGTGACTGGAACACAGGAGGGAATTGCTCATCCTTGGAGAAAAATAGAGGGGATTAGGGGCGAGATTTATTTCATTTAATATATCAAGGGAAACCAAGGCACATAAATGAACAAGGGAACACATAAGATGACTTTACACGTCAAAAGGGGACAAACTTAAGACTTTTTCTACAAAAAGGATAGAGAAAGGGAAAGACCACAAACTCAGGTATATTGACACACACCTATGGCCCTTGAAAACCTTATGTGATAACATTTATATCCAGGAAGGATCTCATGCTCCATACGAGCTGCCAAGAACATGCAGTTCTAGTTCCTTAACTGTTGGGCTATGGATTCTAGCTCAAAACTTTCACTGAAGAAAACAGGGATATATGTACACTACTGTACTAAAAATGAAAACAAACACATGGGCTCCAGAAGGATCTTATTTATGTACACTCCTATATTAACTGATTTTTACAAAGTGCTAGGTGAAAGCGGACTTGCACTAGAGCCAGTCAAGTAAACTCCTAAATAAAAACTTATTTACTCTGTCATTGATCAATAAAATATAGGGAAATTGTGACAACAAATCAATTACATTTTTCAGTTCTCCTCTTAGTGCTGAAGGCAAGATAAATTTTGGGAGGATTCAATACCTAGAAAACATGCCACTCCATGTACTACCCTACAGGGTCATCAAATAAGTTACAAAACCTATTGGGTTGGTAACATAAAAAATTATCTGTCTTACAGCTACTCACCTTTGGATGAATGTTTGTGGGAGGCACAGGTGAGTGAAAGGTTGATGTGGGCTGCTGATCCACTTTTTCTTTGTCTGCTTCGATAACATTTGTTGGATGAGGGCAAGGAATCTCTTCATGTATATCAGTGACTAGATGCTTCTCTTTAACATGTTGTTGAATGTCTTATGCATACCTAGGATGGTTGATTTCCACACAAATATTTTCCTTAATGTATAACAGACAAGGCTCTACAGTATGGTCTTGGAAATCCTTCATATCCACATCAGAATCTGATTCATAGCTATCATACACAAGCTAGTTTCTTCCCAAGTCAACAAAATGTGATGTAGGGATATTTTCTTCTTCATCTGAATACTCATCAAACATAGGTGAGCACACAACTCTTTTATCTTGCACAGGAAAATGAGAAACCTCTATATTCTTCTCTTCAATCCCAGGTGAAAATACATCATGGGGAACCTCTTGAAGGAAAAGAGAAGAATCCTACTCCACAACCATATCTTCTTTTAAATCTGAGGAAGCAGGTGCATCAGGGGAAGAATACAATCCATCTATGGCTATGCAATCAACACTATCATCAATCATATCTGGAAAGCCTTCTTCTCAGAAAATAGAAAGAGAAAATCTTTCATCCACAACTGCAAATTACTCGCTTTCGTCCTTACTTTTTTTTTAATCATATCTTCACCAGAGTCATCACACGAGAAAGACTCTATCATCTTCTGGATGTAGAATGCAAACTTCTTACAACATTCACTCAAAATAATATGAGACAGGTAACTCTTCTGGTAATATGAATTGAAATAATCATTAAAATTCTTCAAAGAATGGATACTAGAAACAGGGAGACATTTACACCAATCACCAACATCTACCTCCGAAGAAAATTTGAACATCTTGATCAAGACATCCTCATGAACAAATTCATGATCAAGCATGCATTTATGAAAATTGAATAAGTGCTTACCGGGATCGTCATGCTTGCTTCCTCTGAATCTCAGAAGATACTCATCCCATTCATCTCTATCCGACACTGGATGTGGAAAACCCACTATGGATGAGAAATTGAAAGGGGAAAATCTCAGAGCCAAGATAGCCGAGAGATGTGGCTCCCCTTTTTCTCCTTCATGGCTCTCCCCAAGAATAGATTCACAATCACCATAAATAGGAACCATGGAGAAGCTCTTCTCTTCCTCGTCTTCACTGGGATATCCATCAAAATTTGTTTATTCTTGGTCAGTATCCAAGATCACTTCTTCATCATAAGTAGGGTTGTAAAGAACCTCTGTTTCCATGACCAGAATATCCTCTACATTTTCTTCGTAAGAGCAGCGAGAAAAATATGCCTTCAATTCCTCTATACTTACAGAAAGTGATTGTATCAGATCCATCAGCTCCTCTGGGGGATGTCCCTCATCTTCACATATTTTTCAAGAACAAACTATGTCTTGAAAACCATCTCTATACTCCTCACAACAATTATGACAGATTAACTCAAAGGAATAATATTTTTGACAATGCTTTTTGAAAGCTGCATGAAACTAATCCAGGGAGGAGATGCTAGCAAGGGGAAAGGAGTGATACCACTTACGCGCATCTCCCGCTAATGAGAACATGAACATCCTCAATAATACATCCTCATTATGTATCTCCCACTGATGCATGATTTCATGAAACTCATGGATATGCTCGGTCGGGTTGTCATATCTATATTCTCTAAATATGGGCAAAAAATCACCCCACTATTCTAAAGTAGGAACAACAATTGGGAAACTAGGAACATCAGAGAAATTAAAAGGAGCAAACCTCTGAGCCAAGATGGATTCCATATGAAAATAAAAATTCTTAAAATTGAGGAGTCGCCACTGGATTCTTTAAACATGGAGTCGCCAGGTGAATGATATGCATTATGAAATTGTTTGGTATTATTTCACCATCAAAGACAAGATCTGGTCATTATGGGACAACAACTAAAGCCTTCTCGAGAAATATTTCCTTTCTTGATAACATTCTCTAGGTCAACTTCATGTGTAGCTAAAGGCAGGTGCAGAGTAGACCTCATGTGTCTACTTTTAGGATCCACAACTGAAATAGTGGAGTCACCAGGTGCAAGTTGCAATCTTCAATAGTACTAATATATGATGCACCTTTAGAATCAGAACTTCTTTGTCATTCTTTCCCAAGGAAATGTCTTCATTTTGTTCCCCGACAGTGGCACCATGAATGTTACCACTAAAATTCAGCCTCATATTGCGGGAGGATAAGCCCACTACCCATCATAGTTTTTGGTGGATGTTGGTTTTTTATGAGTGGAGGTTTGTTGGAAAAGGGTCAGACCCAAGGTTCAATGCTACAAAAACACTTCAACAAATCCCTAACTACCGCCCCTTTTGACAACACCTGCGAAGTACATGAAGTCTCACCCGAGGTAGAGGCAAGGGTGGTTGCAGGAATCAGGTGTCTGCAACCTTAGATGGGACACAAATATGTGATTGTAATGCTTAATAGAGAACTTAGCAATGATATTTATCAATATTCAGTCCTTTAGTTACAACACAATTAAACCCTAATCACAATATAGTGCAGTGGTCAACCAGATCTGGCATCTAGCAACGCTTAGCATGAAGGAAAAAATCATATCTAGCATATTCAAGAACTAAGAAAATTCATATAAGTCTAACCTAACATCCATATACATCATTAGAACAAAGCATAAATAGATCTATGTATATATACCAAAGCACTTAGCAAGTAAAGACATAAAAACATTCAGACATCGCGCAAAGCAGAGCAACACAACATACATGTGGTTCACTCCCACCCTGGGGCTACATCCACCAACTCATATTATTTATTAGCTTCTTCAATAGGTTACCTACAGAGAGCCACAAAATCCTACTCCACATAGGACAGGAGATCTGCACGCACCTCACCAGATCTGCCTTCCCTGAGCTAGGTTACAACACTAAGCCTTCTATAGTCACTTGCACTCAGCTCTGCAAGCTTCACACAGTATGCCCAAATCTCTTACAATTATTCGATCACATATATCTAGCACCTAGCCATCCGTCTAACATCGTTTAGATTTATTCTCTATCTATCCTTTCATTTCATAGACATCTATGTATACATTACAAAATAGTCCTAAACATGGGTAAACCCATGGGTCGACATCCCATACACGTTACATAATCCCAAATCCCACAAAGGACCCAAAAAGGGGCCTAGATCTGAAAATATCTACTTCTTCTTGTGCTCCTCCTTCGATAGGTTTTCTAAGTCCCAAAGTAGGTCAAACGTGACCAATGATCTCTCAAAACTTGGTCAAGGGCCAACAGGCCCCCAACACTCACCTGTGACTCATCCCGAGTCACTTTGATCATGGTAGTTCTACTTTGAAAGCCTCGATGTTGGCTCGAGATGCTTCGACTTGTTGTTGTGCAATGGCCTCTTGTGCAATGAACTCTTGGATGAATATCTCATTCACAGGCCCCTCCAGGCTTTGTTTAGCTACAATAACAACCTGCTCCAGTTATGCTCCTTGGCCTTCTACCTATGTGAAAAATTGGTAGGCCTTATCTTGTATATGTTGGAGTCTCTACGTTAATTCCATAAATATTCTCTAGATAGTGTGGATCTATTGTTGGGCGATGCATTTCTCTTGGGAGTGATTCATTCTTTCCACAGCTGATAGAGGCCTCAACTGTGCTTGTATCATTTTGGCTTGATACTCCGCCTCTTGGATCCATGACTCCAGTGCCTTTATTTATGGATTCTCTATGAGTTGCTCGTATGTCTGGGCACTACGATCAATAATTTTCTTACATTCCATAGTAATGGATTTTATTGTCTCAACTGTGCTTTGAGCAGTTGTTTCTCCTTGGTCCCTTACATCCTGTGGGGTCTCGGGCACTGTGTGGAGCTCTAAGTATATGATATGCATTGTTGTAACTGATGGATAGCTTATGTGAGTTGTTCCACTTGTTGTGTGACTCGATTCTCTACCTTATTTCGATGAATGTTACAGAGAGAAGTTCTTTGTTGATCACGTCTTTTACTTCAAGTTTCTCTACGAGAAACTATTATTTTCCTTGATACATCTATGTTTTTTCTTCATCAAACTTCACTTAGATATCAATATTTTCCTATTTTGCATCTCAACATTGTTCGAAACGTACTCGTACTTGCGTCAAATACTAGGTGTCTTGTTCAATTTCTTCCTGTGCTCATCGGAGGCGAGCTTCGACTGTATCAGCTAGTTAGTGAAGTTGGGTTGGTGCATCTGCTAACTCTGGTTCTCCCAATGCAGTGGAGACTGCGCTACTGGACTGAAGTGACTGTTGTACCCCTTAGAGTTTGACTTCAATACTATCATACATTTCTTCCTACTTGGCCATTTGTTTCTCTCCTATTTCCAGCGAGGCATCATTCAGGGCTGCAATGATGAAATCAAAATCATCGAAGGTGAGGACAATCTGCATCTTGGTCATGGTGGTTTTTGACTTCTTCCAGGAAGAAGTTTTCGAGGGGGAAACATTTCTCTTCTTCGACGGATCCTCCTCATCTCTGGGTGGTGTTACTTATCTGGGCCTCTGTTTAGCTTCAACTTTGTCACCACCTCCTCATTCAGGTAACATGGAAGCAGTCTTCACTGAGGTGTTTCTTAATTTTTGGACCTCCTTAGTCTTATTTTGTCTATTGGTTCCCTGTTCTTTATGGGTGTCCTCTGGGCTGTCATTATCATATATCTCTATGGGGTTGGTGGGGATAAGGAGTTCAATAGACCATTCCTTAGTGATTTCCTCCAGGTCTTCTTCTGTAAGCTTATAATATGTCTGGAGCTTCTCTTTATGTTCATTTGCCTGCACTATAATGTAAGTGAAGTGTCGATCTGTGCTGAAATTCATCAGTGGTGAGAACCTGTGTAGTGTGTTTGGAGTCATGTGAGGCTCGGCCTCAATGGATAGCTTTAGATGAAGGTAGTATGTATGAAACACAACATTTGACTACCATTGTTTGTTCATATATGTTGAATAGCACAAGGTAGCGAACTTCGCATCAAGCAGTTCAAATGGGTCTATGTTTGGGAAGGTTTCTCCTTCCATCATCTCCTAGGAAACAAATGAAATGATGACCAAGAGCCAGATGAAATGGAATTTGTAATGCTAGTCCTAGAATTCTTGGAAATCAAGTTCCAACTAGTTAACTAGGTACCTCACCCAATTCATCTGTAGGCCTTTTACGCACTTCCCTGCGAGGTCAACAACAAAGTTGGTGACCTACGTTGGTCGGTTCTTTCTTACTTACTTCCCAACTATCAATTGACATGCAAGTACCACTGCACCACTCTGAATGGAAGCTACCTTGTAGCCTCTTGTTCCCTTCTCAACATCGCCATAGGTGTCCTTTATCTTCTGTGCAAGTGTGCGATCTACGACTTTTTCTGGATAAAATTCCCGTGGGTAGTTCTTTGCATAGTCAGGCCTTTGATCCTGTTGATCAGTGTTGGGTTGACTATAATGTGGTGGTCGAGCCATAAGTAGCCTCCATGATAACATGACAGTAGTAGCTTCACACAGGCATTGACTTTCTGGTGTCTTCTGAGGTGTGGGATTTTCATGACATTCAACAGGGTGGACTGTGTGAGATTCATTGTCCACGACTAGGGAATGATCTTAGAATTAGTTCCTTTAGTTCTGATCAGGTACTTGTATGGGGCAAGCATGCCATAGATCTCGTTATCTCCGAGGTTGAAGTCACTAAAAATTAGTGTCTTGATATTGTCCTGGTCTGTTCGAACTACATGTATCCCCTTTTGGAGGTACGCAGTAATTATGGTGTACTCGAAATCGCATGGTACACTATCATGGTTCACCATGCTAGCCAGAGGCAGGATGTAATTGGGTATTATGGTTGGAATCAGTTTTTCACTCACGAGGTCGTCTTTATTCTTGGTTCTCTTTTCTACTGATGGTCGGGATGGTCCTTCTCCATGAGCAGTCGACGAAGAGTCTTGTGCCATTCTCGTTGATGAAGCTTGTACATATGCATACATCAACATGACACTTTCATTCATGAGGTCAATCAGAACTTCTTCAACAACTTTCTCTGCAGCACTGAACTCGGTCGACATACATGCTCGAGATTGAAAATCTCAGGTTCGGGGAGTAACTTACACATGACAATATGATAGAGGGCAATAGCGCAATGAGATCTATGTAAAATTAGTGAGTCTGTGGGCTCAGATTCACAGTTAGGAAAAGTGTTCTCGGGGCATGGAGCGATGGGATAAATATGTAACTTGGCAATGGATCACTTGCAACAGGGGGCAATGTGCAAGAAGTCTTCATTAAATCTATTATGTCCATTACGGTGCGGTCCAATGGTCTTGTGGTAAACCATAAATGACTTTCGACCCATTCAGAGGTCGTCTGAATGGTTATATTAGTCCAAATGGATATATTTCTTTGCCATGGTGAAGTGCCATGTGACGTTTTTCTATTATCCTGATGAAGTTTCAATTTTGCAAATTTTCCATCCGCGAGGTTCTTTCTGGAACCTTCTATAACTTGTTGATCTTAGCTCTCTTCTTACTTAGATTTCTATCCTTCTTTCCAGTGAGCTTCATCTCAGTATGCCTTCTTCCATTGTGATTCTTATCTTATTGTGGCATAGTTTCTTCGCATTGTTGAGATTATTTCCTAAGATTCGAGGGTGATGCTTCTTCGTTATCTAGAATAGGTACTTCGATCCCATGTGGGTGTTCTAGTGTTGTTGCAACTTCAACATCCAATTCTATGGTGTTAAATAGCTTTGATATGTTCTTCTTTTCTTCAATCAAGTGTTCGATCTTTCTAGTCATAAAATATTTTAACTCTTGCTTCTTCTGCACTAAAACTTATTTTTCTTCTTCCCTTCTGGCCTAGTTGCTTTCAATCCAAGGTTTTCCTAGTAACATGGTAAATGGGGCATTGTTCTCAATAAATTTAATAATCAAAATATTCCTCTGTCTAAGTTTCGTTGGCATTCATAGATATCTTGGTGAGGTTTCCACATAGTTTTATCAACTTTCCTCTAAATATCCCTATTCCTCCCAATGAAGGAGTCATAGCAGGCTTGCCTAAAAGTTCCCAAGTTCTCTCTGTCATGATATTCACCTGTATTTCCTCATCTAGAACATAGTCAATGTTGAAGTCTCATATTCTTACTTCAAAGAATTATTTTTCTTTGAAGATCTCTGATAATCTGACATGTTGGTGGTCATTCAGGGTTTCTCCTATCTGCAACAATGCTTTCTTTGATTCTTTCTAGGGTTCTGCCATTTCTAGATCTGCCTTAGGGTTTTCTTGTCCCATGTTCATTCCTTCAATATTATCAATCATTCTAGGGAAATCCAATACTTCATGGTCCATAGATTTGCAACGGAGACAACTAGGTCTTCTCCCAGGGCATTCCTTAGCAAGATGTTTTGGTTTTCTACCACTGTAACAGAGGGTTAATCATCTCTTTATTTTAAATAATCCCCAAATCTTTTTGTACTGCATGCTAGGATCATAGTAGCTAAGCTGCGAACATTTCTTTCTAGGATCCTGCATCCACTTGTTAGTCCAAACATTCTTTCTATGCATAGGTATAACATACTTTCACTATTCTTATCAAATCTATGCATATCAAACCTTCTTTCATCTATTAGGTCCCTAGTTTTCAAGCTAGGACAGAATCTATCAAACATACCTATATCCATACTTTAGAAAAAAAAATCTCCACTTATCTTACTTCTACAAAGAACAAAGCCTATAAATCTAGAACGTTTCACTATTCTTACCTTCATCGCGCTTGCGGATCTTACCTTTTCAAGAAAAACTTCTTACTTTTACCTTTCTCGAAGCACAAAGCATTCAAATCTTACCTCGTTTATTCATATCTGACATCTTTTCTTTAGCATAGAGCTTCCACAGTTTTAGGTTGGATATTTTCACAAAGCTTCTTCTTCCTTAGCTCCCAACAATCGCAGTTTCAGGTCCTTGCAACAGAACCATTTGTTGGCATAGGGGAAGACCCAGGGTTCAATGCTACAACAATGCACCAACAAAGCCCTAACTACCAACCCTTTTGGCAACACCTACAAAGGAGATGAAGTCTCACCCGAAGTAGAGGCAAGGATGGTTGTAGGACTCAGGTGTCTACAATTTTAGCTGGGACAGCACTAAGCCTTCTACAGTCACTTGCACTCAGCTCTTCAATCTTCACACAATATGCATAGAGCTCTTACAATCCTTTGATCACATAGATATAGCACTTATCCATCCGTCTAACATCACATAGATGTATTCTTTATCTATCCTTGCATGGCCTAGACATCTATATGTACATTACAAAATAGGCCCAAACATGGGTAAACCCATGGGTTGACATCCCATGCATGTTACATAATCCCAAATCCAAAAACGGGAGTGAGATATCACGATATCTGCTTTGTCTTGCGCTCCTCCTTTGACAGGTTGTCGAAGTCCCAAAGTAGGTCAAATTTGACCAAAGATCTCTCAAAACTTGGTCATGGGCCAACAAAGTCAATGGAAAAAACTCAATATGTGAATGATGTTCAACGCATAACTAGAAAAGAAATGTACAGGGAAGTGAGGGCCACAACTAACTTCAGTCAGTGAATTGAGTTTAAGTGTTAGAAGAAGGAAGATTTAGTAAGAAAGGTGGACAAGACAGCTATGAGCATCAAGCCTTCAAGCATCTTGGAGAAGAAAAAATAACACTCAATATCACTCTTAAGCTCAAACTTCAGACACTGAAATATGTCCAAACAACACAGTCACAACAAAAAAATGATCAAACCTACATCACCATGAAGCTACAACAACTCGAATGGATCCTCCATGCCTGAGCCATTCAGTGTAAGAGGGGAAACGATCACAAGGAAGATGACTAAAATTGGTCACGATACCGCTGCAATAAAACCTGCATTACAATGACATAACAACCATCAACTGGATCCTCCATACCTGAGTGTTTTAGCACAATTTTTACAAAGAGATGAAAGAGGCTGAATTCTATTAATCTAAAAGTATCACATCCAATACATAACCAAAGAACATTTCTAGCATAAAAAAACTAGAAAATAGGGTGCTCTTCTCAACCATTTGACGACCTTAAAAAAATATTAAAACTATCTATTTATACTCAGAACAATACGCCA